>JASAMX010035174.1:0-52842 GCA_030248175.1 Microlaimidae sp. YZB2_3 | reverse complement strand
ACAGATTTTACATATATCATCTGTGGGTAAATGTATATAGGTCAAAAAAACAACAAAACCAAATGTTGAATTTTTTTTATTTTTGATATTTATTTGCATAATAATCGCCCAAAATAAATTACATCACAGCCACAACTTTATTTGTTTTTGTTACGACAAAATGCGACAAAATCAATAACAAATTAAAGGAATTATTAGTTTTGTTATGTATCGTGATTAACTCCTATCTAATTAAAATCAGTCACAGACACTATATTATTGCATATTCATTGTGGCACATATAAAAACAGTGTAACTGGTTAAAAACGGTCATGTTTGCGTCAGTTATACTTTGTTTAACTTATTAAGTGTAGAAATTATATTTTGTATATTTTACAAGATTATACCATGCACAAAGAAATTTCCACAGTTGATGAGAAGTGTAGGCAATATTCACCAATGGTGATGTACAAAAGCAAAATAAAAATTTTTGGAACTAATAGCTCAGTGTATAATCCGTCAGATTTTACTAAAAAGTTTTGTCCACTGTTTTATGGCAAAAATCAATGATTCAATTTCAACATAATAAAAAACGCAATTGGAACTCGGCCAAAATATTTTTCTATACTACTTTGACAAAAAGTCGAAAAAACCCCGGTTCAAAAGTTTTTTTTACAAATTTTGTCAAAATTTAAGAATTTTTCAAAATCTTTTGGAATTTTTCGAATTTTGTTTTTAAATTTTTCAATTTCTTTCGAAACTTGAAAAATTATCTGAAATCTAAAAATTCAGAGCGGAGCTCTGAAGCGGAGCTTCGCCCTATTTTAGTACTTATTTCATGAAGGATTAATAAGTAATGCCGTCAATTATTTTTTTCAAAATTATTTTGTAAACTAACTTTTTTCAACACAATTTAAAAACAATAAAATAGCCCTAAAATGGAAATAAAAAAATTTTAAAGTGATTTTTAAGCTTCTCTGCTTCTGCTTTAAATAGCCGGAGGTTCAGAGCATGATTTTGAAAAATTGAAAAAAGTGATGTTTATACTTTCACAGTATCATGCTTTAAAGCTACGGCCATTTAAAACGGAGCTCCTTCCGGAGCTCTTGAAGCTCCACCCTTTAAATAAGCAATAAAAATTTTACTTAAACTTAATTATGTTCGAAAATTATCCTACTTGCATTTTCAGGACTAATTTTATTGTTTTTATATAGTTCAAGAATTTCCTGACAAAATAATTTATGGAATTACTTAATCATTCATGAAAATACCAACAAAAAAAAATAAAAACGAGCTCTCGAGCTTCAGAGCTCCGTGCTCCAAGGAACATCAGTAGAAACATTAATAGTGTTTATAAACTTATATTAATTTAGACCGAGTTTCCAGGTATCGTTTGCATTGGTTATTATTTTTCCACTTGCACCAATGCATTCAGCGGAATGTTCAACGGGAAGGCCTTACAATGCATTAAATTCAAGATTACAACTGTTTTCAGTTCTAAAAAAAACACACAACTTTCGTATTTTTCCACCTTAGAAAGTTTTAGACACCTTTGAGGAGTTTTTCGACCAGAATCTGCCAGAATTTGTTTGATCTACGCGACCAAGCAGTTATATTTATATGGGTGGCAAGGAGGATAATTTTGGATAACTGGATGGTGTCAACACTATTTTAAAATATTTATACAAACATTAAAAATAGGTTTAAAGGGATAATAATTTACTTAATTCCCTTTTGTTTTTTTTTAAATCAATCATTTTTTGGATATTTAAAAATATTTTTTAAACCGCATTTTTTTTAAAAACGCGTCGGCGAAATGTCGCAATAAAGAAAAAGCATAAAATCATAATAAAATTAATCAATTTTATCGAAAATAACATTGGCTGCTTGTTTAGCAAATTAAAATTAATTAATTTTTATTAAAACTTATTTAAAACAAAGAAAAATAACTTTTTATGGAAGAGAAATAATTTTTTATCAATCGCGATTTGATCAAAAATTAAATATTATAATTTCATTGTGTAATAGTTTTAAAATGAACAAAAATATATGTTTTCGAAAGAAAATCGTATAATCTACTAATTTCGTGTAAAAATTTTTGTTTCAATGTTATATTTATGCAATTAAAAACATTTTTTGCAATTTCGTCGGCGAAACGTCGCATCGGCCAAATGGTCCGGGGGTGAAATGATCGTCGGCGTAAAAGTCGTCGGCGAAATATTCGTCGGCCAATTGTCGTCGGCGTAATGTACGGACACCGACAAAAAAGATGTGGACTAGTCTGAGATGGACATATGTAGATTGTGGACACATGTAAAACTTTTTTCTTTCAGTGAGGCGCTGCACAAACCAGGTGCAAACTTCCACATGTTTTCATTTCAGACTAGTCTACATCTGTTTTATCCGAACATACGCCCGAGGAGAAACATACGCCCTTTTTCCTGTTCTATTCTTATACCATTTTCGAAGCTATTATTGTTTTTATTAAGCTTGAAAAAAATTAATTAAAAAAAATTCTGTCGAAATAATTAATGGCCTTACTCTTTAAATTTTCATGAAAATAGTTCAAAAATAGGGTGGAGCTCTGGAGCTCTGACCTCCGAAGAAAATTACTAATAATTGTCTTGTTGAAACTATAGCTTGCAAATTTCTTGTTTGATAAAAAACTGGTCGAACGATCAGGTTTATTAAGTTTACGCGAATATAACGTTTTATCGCGTTTACGTTTTTAACGTTTTAACGTGTTAACGCTTTAATGTTTTTCATAAATAAGCCCTTACCAAAGTTCACTCCGAGATCCGAGATTTTTGTCTTTTGTCCGCACTTAAAAAACTGAAATAAAACATAAATTAAGGGAATATTCCGAACGAAGCCTGTGATTAGTGACTACCCTGTGATTCTCACGCGAAATTATTTATCAAACTTTTCGTCACTTTTCCACTATCATAATAATGGTCGGCGTTATTGGAGTATTATGCTTTTAAGCTTTTTCCCTCATAATTTTTTTTCGCGGCGCTTTCATCGTCCTATATAGGCTATTCATACGCGAGAAAAATTCACTAAATTCACTTTTGTCGACGGTGTGAATGGGCGGATTTTTCCGCTATTGAAACCTTTTCACTACGGCCCTTGTTTTTAACCACATACTAAAAAATCTTTTGGGTTTATCAAGTTTTATCAACTATGTTTAAATTTGCATCGATACCTCTACTCCGGCGTTTTTTTTGTATTGGAAAAAGAATTGCCGAAGGTTAGCTGAAATCCACCAGTTTCACGAAGTAAATTGAATTGAGTACTGTGCAAATTTTTTGAAAGCGAAAAAGTGGAAGAACGGGTTTTTCTTCCAATATTTAGTTGTAAATTAAAAAAACAATAGTATAAAAAAATGATAATATCCAAAATTAATTAATTACCAATTTTAATATATATATTCACGATAGTCAAAACCCTGCCATTTAAAATAAAATTGTTCAGTGTTAAAGACCTTCACAGAGTTATGACCTTATAGAATCATTTTAGCAAAGTAGGGCTTGGGAAAAATGGAGATCTTTCATATATTGGAGATCCAATTTTTCCCCAGCACTAATTGGTCAAAAATGATTCTGACAACTCCTCCCACAACCATTTCCACAGAGCAAAACATATATGACGTAATCACGAATACTATATGACATTTTGAGGTCCATAAAATCCTGAAGTGTTATAACTTTAATAAACAAACTTTTGTAAACTGCAGTTTACAAACTTGATTTTTCTTGTAGATTTTGTAACAGGATTTAAACTTTTCTGACGTCTTTCGCGTCTCAATCGCAGATTGTAAAACACGTCTGTCGTCTAAGTGAATAAATATGTATGCTTCTCCAGATGCGGCAAGGGTTGTTGAAGTGAAAAGTTTATTTTTTGCCTCTCTCTAAATTTACTTTGTATTTTTTTGAATCGGACAAATATTGTTACTTTACAACTAATAAAAATTACTGTAAGCTTAACAAATAATATATTATTGTTAGTTTTTACCCAATTACTTATTATTTTTGGTTTTTTTAAAAAATTATTTTGTTAAAATAATGTACAAATTATTTTCTCGGTTCAAAATTTAAAAAACAGGATTTTGGAAATCCGTTAAGCAGATTTAGAGAGTATTAAACAACGGTTAAATCCAACTTATTTGCGTTTAAGACGCGAATTTTACTGTCGATAATCAACAAGGATTAATTGAAATGTTTTACCTTAATATTTGTTTTTGTATATATATTTTATATCCGCAAATAATTATTTTTTAAGTTTATAACAAGCCCTTAAAAATTTGATAATAAAAATTTGACTGCGTTCCAGTCTTTTTTGGTTATCGCTGCTAAATAGTCTTTAAAATTTAAAAAAAACTGCTGAAAAAGAAAACTTTTTAAATTAGGGATTTTAAAAATCAAAAACAAAAAAATTCCAAACGCGTTACAAAAGGTTTAAAAATTGAATGGTACAATGAATTTTGCAAAAATTTTAAATTTTACCGTGGATGAAAATTTTCGTCATTCGTAAATTTCCTTACTCTGATGAGCTTTTGATAAATTATATGATGTGTTTTTGTGCAAAATTCAACAAGTTTTTACAGCTTCTAATAATTGAAAGCAATGAAATAATTTGACATTCTGATTTTTTACAAAAGCTATATATTACCTACTTTGCTAAGCATATTCGTGTTTTAGAAAATGATAAAAACCATAATGTATATTATTTTACAAACATTAAAAAACCAAGTTTTTCAGTTGTAATTCTGAGTGGATTTGTGGTATAAGCTAAAATAGGATTGTTTTTATAAAAAAACTGATAATTTATAAAATACGATTAGCTAATTCATTTTTTATAAACAAGCAAAATTAAAGAGTTTCTGTGATTACCAAAAAGCCTGGAACACAGCCAAGTTTTAATTACTGAATTTTTAGAATTTGTTGCGTAAGCTTAAAATAGATTTCTTAGAACAACTAATTATCAAAATCGGCTGATGGTCTGATGGTTGAGTATGGATTTGTTTTGTTTCAATAAAAAAATCTCGACAAAAAGTTCTTGACCGTCTAAAAAAAATTGGATAGACTTACCGCAGCCTTTTATTTTTTGCTTATATTTTAATTTTAAAAACCTAATTCTTTATTATTTTTATTTCCAAAAATGGCCTAATATAAAAAGTGCGGTCGGGAGAATTTGGGTCATTCTTTTTATGGAGAATCACGACGGTTAATTCAATGTACATAAAGGTCTCGAGAAGAATTAAAAATAATTTGTATACGACCGAAAAAATTGCAGAAAAAAAGTATGCACAGTCAGTTGTTTATTAAGAAAATTTGTTTTATGTTTATGTTATTTTCGTGTATTATGATCTTGTTTTTTTCTTGTTCAATCAACGTCATATAATAAATATTTTAAAATCTTCTCGAGACCTTTGTGTACATTGAATTAACCGTCGTGATTCTTTATACAATAAATTTTTAAACAGTTTTAAATAGAAAAAAAGTTTTATCTTTTGCATTTGTCTTCATTTTTAAACTATTTTTTTATCGCAAGTTTTATCTAATATTTTGGAATCAGTGTTTAATAAAAATTTTGTTTATTTTAAAGGCTTTCCTACAAATTCAGGTTAGTCGTTTCCCAATTCTAAATTTAACCTGGTGACAAGACACCCTAAAAAAATTTAAGTTCTTAGAGTAACCCCCAAAAAGGTACGGGAACGATTGATAAATAATTTATTTGGGTTTATTTTATGTATAGAGACTAGAAAGTACCATGCGTTTTAAAAGAAATCACGATTTGCGAATAAATTTTTCCTAAAAAATCGACAAAACATGGCGCATTCAATATGTTATTAGAAAAATTCGGCGAACAATTTTTTTCAAAATTTAACGAAACACGCGCAAATACTTGCACTAACAGCATACGAAACGGCGTTTCTTATCTCTTACTATTAAAATAAGTTTTGTATTTTAGAACCAGATTTTTCCTCAGTAAGGACCTTAGTGATAACGTCATGTTTAAACAATATTTTGACCATGCTATTTGATAATCATTAGTTTTAGCTATGCTTAGATAAATGTTCAGTACAAATCCTAAGCTCTGTTAGCGAGATACAACTGCGTAAAGTTTGGGTTTATCTCAAGTTCGAATTTTTGTGCATACTATAGGTTTTTTATAAAATACATTATTTTTTGACAGTTTTCACAATTTGGTAAGATTTTTTACAATTTTTTTTTTGTTCAAATTTACTTCCCTTTATTATTTTTAAAAATTAGTTTATGCTTATAGGTTTAAAAGATACTTAAGTTTAAAAAATTCGTAAATTATGAATTTGATATTTCATCCGATTCAAAATGAAGATTGAAGAGAGGAAGCTAATTATTTCTGCTAAGATTAACACATTTAATAACAAGCTTTTTTATAATGCGTGGTTACTCTGACATAAAGAGTCACAATCATTATAAAATCAACGTGTTTCTGACTCATTTTATTTATATTGTTTGTGTGTTAAGTAATAAAAAGTGTCGCAGTTGTGAGTATTTTACGACGCTTCTGACTCATTGTGTCAGAGTAACGACGTAATGGAAAAACCCAACCCAACCAACTAACTTGTCTAGCCAATATTAAATAATAATTGATAAAGAATTACGCTTTAGTATAAATTTTTTGAGCACAGTTTTCTCCAATTTTTAATGAAGGTTGCTTTGTTTTGATTTATAATAATCTTGTGAAAATCTAAACGTTTTATTATTCAAATGGTATATTTGACATAAAAATAGGTTTCATATTTTAGTTTTTTTTCGCGAAAATCAAGTGTTATGCAGAAATAAGATTTTTTGTATATTTTATTTTTATTGTATATTATTTTAAATAAAAAGTAAAAAAATATTACTATAGGTAAAATACTCGTAGCTGAGAACGTAGAAGTGGTTTAATTTTCGACTTTTTTATAAACAAATTACTATGGGCGTAAATAGTCAGTTTAATGAAAACTTTAAGAAATTCATTGCTAATATAAGATTAATTTATAATAATTGGTTTTAGTGTAAAGAAGTCAATTGCGTATGTATGCATTTTGTAATCAACGCTAGAATTTTTGTTCAATTTTGTTATGTTAGACGTTTCAATTTTCATTAAGATTATTTAGTGGTAAGTTGACATTTAACATAGCCGTGCAATACTTGCTGCCGTCTATTTTAACGGCACAGTGTAAAGTGAATAATTTCAACTTTTTTCCGGCCATTGGTCCCCACGCGCGGAAAAGAGCATGCGTACTGTAAGGACTCGCGAAATAGTGAAATTATTTCAATTTTACAACCTCAAGTAAAGCTGGAAGCGTGCACATGCATGATTTTTGCTACCATTACGCTGATTACTCAATTTAGAAGACGAAAACCAATTCTGAGCGATTATTGGAGTATACAAAAAAGCGAGAGTCTCAGCTACAACTATTTTACATATAACAGCCAATTTTGTTTGTTGCTCAGACGATAACTAATTTTGACGAGTACAGTATCTATAGAGGGTGTTGTTTTTTTATAAAATCCTTGTAATAAAAATTCAAAATTTTGGCAAATTATAAAGTGTTGCTAAAAACAATGAGAAATAGTTTTGTGGAGCTACTGATTCGTTGCCGAGCTTTTTTTTGTGTGTTTTTGTCTACACGGTGAAATTCTTGTCTCAGAGTTGTTGTATTTTTATCTGACCATGGTGATGTTTAAACATTCCCGCGGTAATTATGACATACCACCAAGGTGCAAATGTTTTTTATTGTAAACGCGTTTACTCTACGACCATTGCCTAACCGCTATAATGATTCAGTATTATTAGGCATTACCTGACATTATTTTAATAATTTATTAATGACAACTAAATTAATACTAATTCAAATATCTATTGGCAAATTTATCCTATAGATCAGAGACAGAGTTATGGTTATAAGAGTTATAATTGCTTTCATTATATGGCCATACTTTGGACTAAATGACCGTATTTTTTCTAATTAAGGTATTTTTTTAAATAATTAAACAAAGTAATGCCATTAAAGTTTGATCATTTACTAAAGGCTAACCCAACGTGCTGCTGCAGTTGTTCAGTGACTGAAAATGAAGGGGGCGGAATATGACAACGAATCAAAATGTTTACGTTTACTGTTTATAAAAACCAGTTAGTTAAAAATCTTGGTTATTATAAATGGATGATTATAAATCATAATAAATAGTATTTTCTTAAGCTATCACATAATACCCAGTTTTTATTTGGTGCACAACTGGGGTATGTCCACTAAACGTGTGTTGACTAGGTGCTATCTTAGCCACTTTGTTTAAAACTCTTGTTAATGTTTTAATTTCTGGGTTTTTTCTCGAAAAATCTAACAGAACTTTTTGTTTGCATGGCACAAACTGATATTTTATTAATTTTTTACATATTTGTTGTATATACAAACTATTAAAGCAATAACCCCTAGTTACGGGTTTAGCAAAGCTTCTAACTACGGTTTAAGGCTTTATTAAATTTGATTTCAAACCAATAGGGTAGTGTATTTAATTTCGGCACTTTTTTGTTTTTCCGATATAACTTTTTACTGTATGGCCTGATTTTCATGTTTGATAACTCATTTTGAAGCTTTCACAATACTGCGTTGCGTAACAAAAGTTTCACTGTACGAAATTATTTTTTTTATTTAATTAAAACAGTTTTTAAAAAATGGAAAATCGCCGAAATTAAATATGTGCATTTAATTTCGGCACTTTACAAACAATCGATTGTTTCTCTGTAAAAAAATCATCATTTTCAAAAATTTAAAAGCCTATCATTATCTTCAGACAGTTTTCTTTAATTTAAGCTTCTACTTGTTGTTTAACGTGTAACTGGCAAAAAGTTACAGCTAAAATGCCAAATGGTATCAAAATGAGCAAAATTTGGGAAAAAAGTGCATTTAATTTCGGCACTTTTTAAAAGGACCCTCTTAATCGAGCTTAAAGGCAGTGCTATGACCCCTACACATTTCAAAGTTGTCTTTTAACTATTTACAACTACAATTTAACACCCGACCACTTAATTCAATCCGTTTTTACCTACAGCATATGAGTGCCGAAATTACACTATTTTATTTTATAACGATTGCTCACCACAGACGCAACGTAGAACCACGGGGACTAAAAATTCGGAAAATTGACTAAATTTTACCAGGACAGTTTAATTTTTAAACCAATTTATTGCGTAGTCATGAAATGCCCATGTTCTAAAAGCGAGTAACAAATTTATTTATTATAAATCACATAATTTCACATGAAAATATCATAACATAACAAATAAAAAGCTCACGACAGTCATTTATATATAATTAGCTCTTATTTGAGCTATCAAACGTCGTATTCCGTCCAGGATTACCAAAGATATAGTCCAAAATCAAAAATGCCCAATTGGGAAAAGTGCCGAAATTAAATGCACTACCCTATGCATAAAACTCTTTATATATTAATTTATCCTATCTAAAAAAAAGTCCCATAAGTTTTCTCAAGAAAAAACCCAGGAATTTAAACGTTAACAAGCGTTTTAAACAACGTGCTAAGATAGCACCTAGTCAGCACGCGTTTAGTAGTTCAGTCTATAGCGGTGTTATTGTTAGTGAAGAGTTGTTTTTAGAACGCTATCCAGTCGGTTTTCTTCCAAATCATCCATTGATTTTCGTGTAAATATGGCGCCAGCTGAGCGACTGCTCCGAATCCTTTCCGCGATTCTCGTCGCGATCTCAAATCCGCCGCCCTGCTTAGCCGCGGCTCCTTTCACATCCGACGGGCGCAGTGGGGACTCGGACGAGGGCCCGCTGGTGACATTGCCGGACGGTTGCCGAATCCGCGGTGTGGAAGCGTACGTACCGCAGCTCAGGGCGACGGTCACCAGCTTTTTAGGCGTCCCATTCGCCCAGCCGCCGACCGGCGACTTGCGCTTTCGACCCCCGGTACCGAAGAAAAGGTGGAAGGGGGTTTGGAGCGCCAAACGGCTCAGCAAGGCCTGTATGCAAGAGCAGGATACAACTTTCCACCATTGGGGAAGCCTCATGTGGAACAATAACACGCCGACCTCGGAAGACTGTCTTTATCTCAACATTTGGGCGCCGAACAACGCGAAAAAGTACACCGTAGAGTTTTTGGAAGTGGATGTGAAACCGAAATGAAGCAAACAAAATTTAAGCAACTATGTAAACCATTTTTTTGAAAGTTTAATAATGTTAATTTATAGTACTAATCATATTTATTTACAAAGTCAAAAATAAGAAAACAAGCTAAATTTGTCAAAATGTTATCTCAAAAAGAACTTTTTAGAAACGCGAAAAACGCGAAAAAGCAAGGATTAAAAAAAAGCTAAACTAATTCGTTAATTTTATCCATAAAATAATTAAACTGTTGTTTACAAGTCAGAAGAAATTTTAATAACTCAAACATTTCACAATAAATATTGGATTAAACAGATGTATATAACACAAATTTAGGCAAAGGCATTCCCGTTAAAAAAATATTTTTTTGAATAAATAATGTTTGCGATTTATCTTTCAAGCATCAATTTTTTTATTTAAAAATAGCTGTTTTACGTACAGTGATATAAGATTGGTTAGTTTCTGTTTTACAAAAACTGTAGTGCTTACCAAGCGCGTTTGTGATTGTAACAGCATCGAAACGTGCGGAATAAAAGTCTAATTGAAAATTTAAAAAGTTATTAGAGCAAAAAAATATTTTTATAATCTAGTCACTGCAATTCTTTAATTTAAAAATATTGCGCATTCATGCATATGAAATGTTAATTTACCATAAAAAGCAAGAAATAAAAAAACGATTTTTTTGATTTTTTAAGTTTTATTTTGAAATAATTTTCATTCTAATTAATACCATTAGAAATCGTCAAAATAAAAAAAATGAAAGTATTTTTGCAACCCTTTAAAATATCATGTTTAGCATGCTTTAAATGAAGCTAAATTTCTGTATTATCTTAAAACTACAAATTTTAATAAATTAATTAGTTAGTGTTTAAAAATAGCAAGCACAAAACGAATCAAAATTTTAGTCAAATATTTTAGATTAATTTTTTGAAGTTTTATTAGCAGGTTTGTTAGTAATATTTATTAACATAGAAGGTAATGGTATCACAGTGGTCCTGTACCACAGTTGTGTAGATGATAAAATGCTTATTGCTTTATTCCAAAAACGCTCATTGTTTCCAGTCTTCCGGTGATGGTATGGCTCTACGGCGGGGGTTTCTGGTACGGGTCCCCATCTTTAGGTCTCTATGACGGTCGGGCCTTGGCCGCAGAGGGTGACGTTATTGTAGTCAATGTTAACTATCGCGTTGGAGCATTTGGGTTCCTGTATCTGGCCCACCCGGACGCACCCGGGAACCAAGGCCTGCTGGACCAACAACTGGCGCTAAAATGGATCCAGAGAAATATTGGCTCCTTCGGTGGAGATCCAAGCAAAGTGTCTCTTTTTGGAGAGTCGGCTGGTGCGGCTTCTATTGTGGCTCACATGGTTGCGCCGGGTGGGTTTTTTAATCTTGTAAAACTAGTTAAACTACATATAAAACTAAAGTCTAGTAAAACTAAATCGCCATGAGATATTGTTTTACTAGACTAGGTTAGTTAGATATTGAACACAGAACCAAATGCAATAATTGGTGCGCCTTTGCTGCCCAGGGTGATGTCTTAATCATAGGCTTCAACTATCGCAATGGGGCTTTGGGCTTCAGTATCTGAATGACCTGGATGTTCCCTGGGAACCAAGGGCTGCTGGATTAACAACTGGCGCGTTCATGAGTTCTTTGGCATGAATCAGGAAAATAAGTGCTTTTCAGAGAGTAAACAGGCCAGTTAAGGGTGGTAAAAACCAAAAAACCTGGAGCCAAGCTTTTTTGGACATAATATTAATTGAAATTAAACTTTTATTATACGTTATTTTACCTTTATTTTAAGCTTAGGTCTGTTCAGGTTACAGCTTTTAGCTGCATCGCCATAATTGGCTGCAGTATTTTTAGCAACTGAATTTCAACTTTTGAGTTTCAATTTTTAGTGATGGGCAGTTCCGGTTCCAGGTTCCAGAAGTTCCGGGCAAAATTTGGAATTTTGGTTCCTGTTCCTGATTTTTGGAAAATCTCAATTCCGGTTCCGGTTCCTGTTCCAAATTTTTGGAAAATCTCAATTCCGGTTCTGGTTCTGCAGCCGATTTCAGTAGAGGGCCCTAAATTTAAGGGCCCCTAAGAAAAAAAGTGCCCCTTGAGTTAGGGGCACTACCTTGTACTCGTTTCAGTAGAGCCATACCAAGGGCCCCTAACTTAAGTGCCCCTAACGCAATAGAGGGCCCCTATTTACCGCCCTAAATCGATTAATGCGAGCGTTGAAAACTTTCGCGCAGTTATAAAAACATGGCATTATACACCGTCTTGAGTTTGTGGCGCAATGGAATTGGTTTTAATGGTTTTTAAATACTTTTTTTAATTTCAAACACCTAAAAATTAAGAAAACTAATCAAAAACACAGAAAATATTTCTGTTAATAACGAAAAATAAAGAAACTATTATATAAAAAACGTTTTTTTAAATTGATTTTTACTTGATTAGTATAACACAGGTTTCTTCTAGTTTTTTTTTATTTTGGGAATCACGAAGGATTTAAAATTTTTTTGATGTTGAAATCCATGCGTTTATTTATAAAACAAAAGGCATGATTCTGGTTGTGTATTTAAAACAGGCTAGATAACGCATTAAACTATTTCGCAGCTTTTTATCCAAGATTGTCAGAATATATCATACAAAATCAACAAAACCCATTAAAAAAATTAAAAATTTTGTAAATTTTTCTACGTTATCTGAAAAAGTTCAGAATTATAGCATATAACAGAATATTATAAAAACCAATGATTAAACACAATCATTAAAAATTTTGTAAAAAAAGAGTTTATCCGAAAAATGGTGGTACAGTTACAGATTAATAGCTATTTATGATGAATGATGATAGCAAAAATATATAATATACCGAAAAATGTGCAACTCCTATATAAAAAAAGTGCCAAAAAGTAGGCCATTATAATGAGCCTTTCCATTTAAATGACACTCTCCACTGTAATGGCATAGTAGCCGTTTTAATTCGGCGAGTTAAAATGGAGAGGAAGCTATTATAATAGCCATTTATTGATTTAATTTCACTTCATATATACTTACAATTGTAATATTGTCCGGGCCGCACGAGTTTTCCCGTGTTGGTTTAATACTGTCCAACACGGTAAAACCCGTGCGGCCCGGACAGTATTACACTTGTATATATAAAGTGAAATTAAATGAATAAATGGCTATTATAAGGGCTTCCTCTCCATTTTAACTCGCCGAATTAAAATGACTACTATGCAATTATAGTGGAGAGTGTCATTTAAATGGAGAGGTTCATTATAAAGGCCACCTTTTCTGTACTTTTTTATATAGTAGTTGCGCATTTTTCGGTATATTATATATTTTTGATGATAGTAGGTTCAAGTTTTTCTTATCATAAAAAAAACTTGAATGTCGTTGAATCAAAAAGCTGTAAAATTTTTCCTCCACAAACTTACCATCAATATAATTTATAAGAATGTTTTTTGTGGTTATGTTGATATTTTTTGTTAAAATATGTAGAAATATTTTGTTAAATAATTAGTTTTAATAAGTATTCTTTGCTTTTTTTTATTTTTTGCTAATTAATGTGATATATTGTTATCATTTTTCATTTTTTATATTGAGTTAGGGAGGTCCCGACCTCCCTTAAAAATAGCGCTAGGGCCCCTTATAAAAAGGGGCACTTTAATGCGAAAAAAGTCTACTGAAATGACGCAGCCGTAAGGGCCCCTAAATTGGTAGCAAATAAGGGGCACTTTTGCATTAGTGCCCTCTACTGAAATCGGGTGCTGGTTCCAGTGTTCCGGGGGTTTCGCGTTTTAATAGTCAATTTCGCTTCCGGGTTCCAGATGTTCCGGGAAAAATTTGGAATTCTGGTTCCGGTTCCTGTTCCAGATTTTTGGAAAATCTCATTTTTGGTTCTGGTTCCGGTTCCCGTGTTCCGGGGGTTCCGCAGTTCCTCCCATCACTATCAATTTTAAAGCTGAGGTTTTGAATGCTAACACTAAAAATTGCGTTCACAGAGCACTGTGTTCTGCCTCCGAAATCGTTAACTTGAAGTTTCCAAACTTTTTTTAACCAAATGCTGAATTGTTACGATAAAATGTAAAATTAAAACGATTAATTAAACTGATAGTTGTGTATACTTCAATTTTTAAAAATCAAAAAAATATGTGTAACTAATGACGAATCAAGTCAAAATCAGAAACGTCTTACCTTATTGTACCCAATAAATGTTTAAATTTAGCTTTTTTCAATAATCAAGCTTCGATTTCCCTGCGATAAATTCAATTGCTGAATTAATGCGCTTTCTTTTCAGGTAGCGCAGGTTTGTTCCAAAGCGGTGTGATCTAAAGCGCCACTCTGAACAACTCAAGTAGATTTGTATAACTGAGATGAATCAAGTCATATTTTAAACGTTTTACCTTATTCTATTAAAAAACGTTCAGCTTTTTTATATAATCAAAAATCCATTTATATTTAATAGCTGATTTACTAAATTTTCTTTTCAGGTAGCGCTGGTCTGTTCCGCAGCGGTGTGATTCAAAGCGGCACTCTAGACAACCCGTGGGCCATGGACCCTCCACGGCGCGCTCAGCTCAAGTCCCGTTTGATCGCGGCCGAGGTCGGTTGCGGGGGGTGGCCGGACGACGCGGGACGCACGGCGCGCTGCCTGCGGCGCACTCCCGCTGCGGCGCTAAGCGCCGCCATCTGGGCCCCGCTCTCCGCCCCCGATTTCCATTTCATCGAATTTCCCATAGTGCCGGTCAGCAGAGACGCTGCGAACTTTTTTAATGATGACGCCTTCGCGGCGCTTCGCGCCGGTCACTTTAGTCCAGTGGACTTGATAGTTGGTGTGAACAAGGACGAAGGGATGTTCTGGAACACGTACTACCTGGCCGACGATTTTGAGTGAGAGCATGACTTTTTATTATATTAATAATAATTTGTGGTTTAAAAAAGCCCTGCACCAGTTGGACACATTTAGTGCTTTGATTGAGGCCCGCCTAAGTTGAGTACACCTCAATTAAAAAATCTCATGTACTATTACACATCTATTACATGAGTAATTACTTATGTACTGAGAGGTTATTCCCTAATTAGGGGTGTTAATTAAGGCGCGCCTTAACGCCATAGCTAGGGAAATGAATAAATCCGACCTCATAAAAATCGAGAAAAATCTGACCCACGACTTTCAAAAAAAGTTAAATTTTATCATATTTTCGCAACTTCGGTTATTTTCATGTTTAAAAAACGTGTTGCAGGTTTAAAATGTTTAAAATAAATGTTTAAAATTTAAAATGTTTACGTGTTTAAAATGACGTCTCGCAGGGGTTGATTGTCATTCTTTGAATAGCATACACTAATGAAGTTTTTGTATACATCACCCGCACCGTTAGCGAGATATGTTCAACTGAATTTTTTTTAGTCTACTTTATTTTTGAGCAGACTTTAACTTGCATGGTGCTCCATGGCCTGGAATAATGTGAAATAATTGTTTATGAGAATGTTCATTTAACCTGTCTATTTTCAGTTGGAAACAAACGTCATATCCGGAGCTTAGCAGTGATCGCTTAAACTATTCCGTGGAGAAAGTGCTAAACCACGCCCTCGTAACCGGTCTGCGATTGGCCAAGGAGGCCGTAAAACACGCCTACTGGGACCATTCCAAATGCGGGTCCCACCGCGAAACCTCCTTTTACGCCAATCAAATTAACCAATTAGTGGGCGACTATTATTTCACCTGCGATTCCATCTGGTTGGCAGATTATATAGTGGAAAAGTATCCGAATGAAGCTCAGGTCGCTGGCTTAACGATTTTAACAACGATTTAATTTTAGAAATAGCAAATAAACAATAAAATTACAGTAACAAACAAACGATATATATTGATATGGCATCATATATTGATCTGATATCATATATTGGATATGGTAAAAAAACTTTATCTTTTCGAAAAAAAGCATTAATTGATGATTTTTTCTAACGTTTCATGTGTTTTATATTAAGAACAAATAATAACAAAATTAAAAAAATTAATATGTTTTATCCCTTCTATCTATTTAACAAAAAACACGTCAGGATTTTATGGACCTCAAAATGTCATATAGTATTTGTAATCACGTCATATATATTTTGCTCTGTGGAAATGGTTGTGGGAGGAGCTGTTAGAATAACTTTTAGCCAATTAGCGATTGGAAAAAAATTGGATTACCAATGGATGAAAGATCTCCATTTTTTTCCCAAGCCCTAATTGGCTAAAAATGATTCTATAAGGTCTTAATTCTGTGAAGGTATTTAACACTGAACAATTTGTTTTTAAATGGGAGGGTTTTGAACACGTCAATTTTTAACCTTTCCTTGTCAAAAGCTAGAAAAAGTCTGCCAATAAAAATTCATAATGACGACACTAAAGAATTGTTTTCAGAATTAAAGATGAGCAAAACTCAATAAGTTCTATTTTCTCAATTTGAGGGGATTGAGCTGGGGGAATTTGGAGCTGAAAATAAAGAACTTGGAGCCCCAAGTAAGGAATGTTGAGCCGAAAGTAAAAATGGCTAAACCTTTTATTTAGAACCAAAACCAATTTTTTTATTAAAGCTCAAAGTTTTGATTTTTAAGGTTCCAAGTTCCCAAAAATTTTCTACGTCCCTAGGGTCCATACTTACTACTTCAAAGATCCTGTATCTGGTTCTACGCCCCTTTTACGTCGCCGGCAAACCCACCCGTTTTTTCGCTTTCTGTTTTAATTAATACAGAACCAACTGCTAACTCGAATACTGTTAATGGACGAATTCTACGTAAGAATTAAATTGCATAAGCATGTTTGAAACGCAACTATGGTCGTTCTGTATAATGTTTACTTCATTAATATGAGGTTTAGTTGTTTTTGGCAGTTTTCCAACAAAAAATTATGGTGCTTTCACAGTTGCGAACGTACTTTTTAATCAAACTGTATGTAAATTATTTTTACATGGGATTCATCGACTGTAGCTGAAATACGTTTTACTTAAAGGAACTTAAAGGGTAAAATTTAAAATTTGAAATTTTTAAATTTTTAAAGCACTCAAACTCCAAAAGTTAAAATTTAATTTTTATAACACAGTTTATGTTTATTCATTATTACTCCTTGTGCGGAAATTGGATAAATTAACGCTTTTTTCATTTTTGATATTGAAGAAAAAAATAATCATAAATGTAACGCAAACAACTGCTAAATGACAGTTTTAAATATAAATATAAAATCAATAAAAAAGAATATTTCGGAATCTAAAATCAATGTACAACAATTGTATATTTAAAAAGAAACAGCTAAATATTTTGAGAAACGGCATTCTTTACTTGTTTCTATAATTTGCCTTTATCAAAAAGCAACTTTTTGCAAGTAAAAGTGGCTAAATAATTTACATTATTTTTGCAAATTATAAATTAAAGGTATCCAACGTGGCTGCAACAGTTGTTCGTTAGATTAAAAAATGCCCCCCATTAAAGAACCATTCAAATCACGAGAATCCGCCGTCACTTGATCAAATAAATACTCCGTATTAAATCAAATCTAATTCCCCGATAAAGTGACGTCAGATTCTCGTGATTTGAATGGTTACTTAATGGGGGCATTTTTTAATTCAACGAACAACTGCTGCAGCCACGTTGGGTTTACCTTTAAGGGCTGGTTCATACTTATGACAAAACGTCCTTTAGACAAAGTCCAAAGGACTTTTGTCCTATGGACTTTGTCCAAAGGACAAAATCCAAAGGGAAAAGTTCAAAGGGAAAAGTCCAAAGGGAAAAGTCCAAAGGAAAAAGTCCAAAGGACAAAATCCAAAGGACAACGTATTCATACTTTTGTCCTTTGGATTTTGTCCTTTGGACTTTGTCCAAAGGACAAATTCCAAGTAGCGTTCATACTTCGTCCAAAGGCTTTCCAAAGTCCAAAAATTTTCCTTTAGACTTCGTCCAAAGGACGTTTTGTCATAAGTATGAACCAGCCCTAATAGTGCCTATGAACTCTTGACTAGTTCACACCGGAGTGACAAACGACAAGTGGTAAATGACAATGCGTTTTGTGCGCATTTACTTAGTTACACTGTCACTGGTCGCTGGGGTGTGAACGCGTTGCCACTTCCCACTCTTCACTCGTCACTCCGGTGTGAAACTGGCCTTAGTGTCAATTTAGTTTCCTCAATTTTTACCAATATCCATCCAAGCAGCAAAATTCTAAAAACTGATCATTGTCAAGAATGTATAAGTAAAAAAAATATCCGACTGTTTGTTAAACAGTTGGTACTAAATAAAAAAAAATAGAAAAAATAAATTACACACCAAACTATTAAATGATATTCACTTTAGAAACTTTGTGAAAAATGTAACTTGGAATTTTTTGAAACGGCTTCTAGATAATAAAAATACAAAATTTAACTTTATTAGCTTCGTTAATAAAACAGTGTAAATTCTTTCTTTAAATCAAATCAATTGATAAATTCCACACCCTTCTTTACATCGTTTTAAAAAGTGAACCACAGCTTTAATGGGACTGCTTATTTTCTTACCAATTGTTTCACGTTAAAATTTTAAGGACTCTTAGATGGCGGGTCTAGTATTTTTAATTTGCTGCTCTAAGTTTTGCTTCGTAAAAGTGCAAGTGGGAGGAGTTGATGTTATAGTTTGCGCCCAAGGCCGTCAAGGCCTAATATAACGTTTAAGAAACAGGGCTTCAAAACATGGCTAAATCCACTGTGAGAGCATCCTATTTCTATATCATTTGTAAATAATAAGTTTAATCTATAACGTTGTAGAACATCTGTGGGTTCTTTTTTAACAATAAAATTAGTTTTGTTGGAAGACTGCATTTTTACCAGCGTGAGAGCGTCCTAATTCTTTATCATTTGTAAAAATAAAAAAAAAAAGGTTTTAACTTTTTCGTTTTGGCTATCTACATGTATCGTCGATCCGCGACCTGCAGGTGTACGTCTACTACTTCGAACAGCGCTCCAGAACCAACCCGTGGCCGGAATGGATGGGGGTGATGCACGGCTATGAAATCGAGTACGTCTTCGGCATCCCTTTGATTAACGGAACTCAGGGCGGCTACGCCCCGGCTGAATTGGAGTTTTCCAAAAAAGTTATTCAGTATTGGAGCAGCTTTGCCGCGTCAGGGTAAGTTATGAATTTGATTTATTTTTTTATCGACTTTTTTTAAATTTTGAATTATCAAAATGATCTGTGGACTAATTGTAATCTTTTGCAGTTTTTAATGAAACGTAAGAAGTATATCAAAATTTAACCTGCTTAACTCTGATTTTGTCTTGTTTTCAAATTGAATAAATAATATTTAAGAATAATAATGTAGTACTCGTTTACCATGCAAATAACAATTCCTAATTTGTTTACGCAATTATAAATGAATATTATTTATTACAATAGACTATGGTTGAAATATACCTGACGCTGAAAAATAGAATGCAGACATGAGGGAGGGTACCAATTAAAATTGTGCTTTAATGACGTAAACAAATAAGAACGCAGATTTTTTTTTAATTCCACATTTTCACAAAATATACAAAAATTAACCAACTTTAGCCCTTAAAAAATTGGCATTTAGGTTCCAAATTAAATAAATTGATAAATAATTATTAAAATTCAGTTGTTAATCTTTGTTAATAATCCGCTTTAGTGAAAAGTTTTGAATGTTTTTGTTGTTAAATAGTCGATTCATTACTGAAAATATCGCGGTCAGCTAGATTTAATTTGCCATAGTTCTGATTGGTGCGGCGTGAAGTCAACTTTTTTATTTTCGATTTTAATAATTTCTTGTAAAAATCTAACTGCTACCCCCAGTAGCTCACAAAAATTTTTTCAGCAAAATATCTCCAGTTATTCAGGAGTTACGACCCCTCAAAAATGGTGTTTTTCGACAATTCTGTACGTGTAAGATTGCTCATCGTATATACAAATGTTACAAACGTTACAAATTATGCACTCAACGAAAGTGGCTATTCTCTACTTTAATTTGAAACCTTGATCGTTAAAATTGGCGCAGTATTTGTTGGGATATTGCGTTTCTCGTACAAAAAACCCTCGATTTTTTCGCTAAAAACACGAAGTGAAGGAAAAAAGGTTGGTCAAACTTTATAAAATCATTGCCGTCGTTTGGTGTTTTTAACGAAAAAATCGCGGGTTTTTTGTGAGGTCTTTTTTTTCAATATTTCGACAAATACTGCACTAATCTTAACGATCAAGATATTAAATTAAAGTAGAAAGTAGCCGCTTTCTTTGAGGGCATAATTTGTAAAGTAAATCATTATAGCCATTAAGCAATCTTTTACGTACATAATTGTCGAAAAACGCCATTTCTGAGTGGTCATGACTCCTGAACAACTGGAGATCTTTTGTTTTTTTTGAAAACATTTCTGTGGGCTATTGGGAGTAGGGGTAAGGTTTTCACAAAAAATATCAAAATCGAAGTAAAAAAGTTTTATCCCGCACCGCACCTTTAAGCGTTTTTTAATGCAGTTATGAGGGTACAGAAATAAAATAATAAAAGTTTTTATTTTAAACTTATACTTAACAAAAATTGCTAATTAGTAATGTGTTTTATTATGTTAACGTACTTTCATCTATTAGGTTATGCCAAATATGTTTGTTTTTAACTTTTGAAATATAACAATAAAAATTATCACTAAAATAAAGCATACGTGAATAATGATGACAGTGACGTTTGCAGGTGGTCACCTTTTAAGTACTCGCTGAATTTTTGATCGGTTTAAGTAAATAACTTCTTAATTTAAGTAAAGAATCAGCTAATTTTTTTGGATACTATATTATAATCTATCCTATTATATTTGAAGAATTTAATAGCTACTTTTTTTATACAAAAAAACTTATTTGTATTTAAATTAAAATTTTGAATATTTTTGATTGAATTACTCAATGCTTTCCACAATCATAAATTACGCCATCATATAATACAACTGTTACTGTTATCGAAATTACCTCGCGCTCCATTTAATTGTTTATTCACAAAATTTCTGCGAGCTCATTTTAAAGCTTTTACGATACTGCGTTGCGTCATAAAAGTTTCAATGTAGAAAATTTGCTTTTTACTTAATTAAATCAGTTTTTAAAAAAATGGAAAATTGCCGAAATTAAATATATGCATTTAATTTCGGCACTTTACAAACAATCGATTGTTTCTCAGTCAAAAAATCATCATTTTCAAAAATATAAAAGCCTATCATTATCTCCAGACAGTTTTCTTTAATTTAAACTTCTATTTGTTGTTCAACGTGTAACTGGCAAAAAGTTACAGCTAAAATGCCAACTGGTATCAAAATGAGCAAAATTTGGGAAAAAAAGTGCATTTAATTTCGGCACTTTCTAAAAGGATCCCCTTAGTCGAGTTTAAGTGAAGTTCTATGACCCCTGCACATTTCAACGTTGTCTTTTAACTATTTACAACTACAATTTAAACTCGATCACTTAATTCAACCCGTTTTTACCTACAGCAATATGTTTGCCGAAATTACACTATTTTATTTTATAAAGATTGCTCACCACAGACGCAACGTAGAACCACGGGGACTAGAAATTCGGAAAATACACTAAATTTTACCAGGACCGTTTAATTTTTAAATCAATTTATTGCGTAATCATGAAATGCCCATGTTCTAAAAACGAGTAACAATTTTATTTTTTGTAAAATACACAATTTCACATGAAAATATCATAACACAACAAATAAAAAGCTGACGACAGTCATCTACATATAATTAGCTCTCATTTGAGCTATCAAACATCGTATTCCGTCCAGGATTACCAAAGATATAGTCCAAAATCAAAAATGCTCAATTGGGAAAAGTGCCGAAATTAAATGCACTACCCTATAAGAGAGATTTATTTTTGCCACTGATAAGACCAGAGATTTTTTTAACCTGTGAAATCAACGCCGTCTATTCTTCGTTCAACTAAATATGACTCTAAATTGCGCTGTGTGCAAGAAATTTAAAAAACGCGGTGTACACGCTGTAGGTTTTTCCATTGCTGCATTCAGCAAGTTTAAATTAATTTTGGCCTGTCCAGTATGTGTCGGAAAATTATTGGAACCTCACACTGAACTTTCTGAAAATCCAAAATATTCGGCTCACTGCCATTGAATCGAAGCTTGATGATTATGGGAAAAAGCTAGACAACGTTCTTTCTTCTTTGCGAGAACCAGAAGATGACTGTACTTCTTAGCTTAAATGTAGTTTTGCCGCCAGCTTCGGACACTGCGGACAATTTGCAGCAAGACTCTCAGTTACACCCGGAAGCTTCTTTTACCAGTGTAGTCAAGAAAGAAAAAAAGAAAAATACTACACCGGTGACATAAGAAGAAGTAAAACAAATTATTTTAGAAAACAACGCTTGTAATCTTGAGTTTTCACGCCGTCAAGAAAATGACAAAGCTTTGGTTATTGAAAATTTGCGTAAAAATTTGGAAAAAGCTGATAAGGAAAGAATTCACAATCTTTGTTTCAGAGAAGGATATTTTACTCCACGACCGATTTCAATTTTTCGAATGGGACAGATTCAAAATTATCGTAAACGGCAAATAAGAAGTCATTCTCAAGGGTTTCACGGACTGTCGACAAATTTTGTTGGCTGCGAAAAATTTCGAAAACTTTCCAGCGTAAAAAATGTATTTATCGACCAAAGCTCCCACGAAATACAAAAAAATTAGAAAAATCTAAATAGACCGGAAACGTCGAGCTCAGGAAACGGGTGTTTCCCTGACTGGCTTTTTCATCTTACAATTTGGATCGTTGCCAGATTCGTGGAAATTGTTTATATTCAAATTATAGACCTGTGTCAATCACGACAAATCTTTGTAAAAATAATGGAAAGCATAATTTTTAACTTTATTTTAAAATATCTTTGAATCAAAAATCTAATTAGTAAGAAACAATTTGGCTTCTTAAGCAAAAAGTCTGTTTGACTTCCACTTCTGACACTTCTGGATATCAGCGATTGATCATAAAAACGGTGTAGACGCTCTATATGTATATTTCGCTAAATTCTTTTACACTGTCAGCTATAAAAAACTAAGTTTTTATCTTAGTAAATATGGCATAGGCTAGAAACTGCTTGGCTGGATAAAAGATTTTTTATCCAACAGACGCCAAAAAGTTGTTTTAGGTGATCATTATGTCTAATTTAAAAAAAAAAACAATTAAAGTAACGTTCTGAATGCCGTTTTTTTAGTTCCTCTGCGTTTTCTTTGACATGCACATGATATTCCAGATTGTTTAACGAATAATAAAAAACAAAGCTTTATGTTGACGACCCCAAACTGTTTAAAACTATTGAAACGTTTAAGTCATAGAAAAGCTTTACGAAAGGCTTAGAAATTTTTCAAAATTTTGGGGTGACTGCCAGTTAACTATTTTTAATAATTTTGCAGCGTTTTAACGATAGTGTATGGAAACCCTAAAAATGCTATAAACTAAATAACAACAGTATTTCTTATAAAAATGCATTAAAATATCTGGGCATAACATTAGCAAACGACTTAAAATTTTTTGTTCATTATGCTGAAATAATTTCACAAGCTTTTTGTGTAGTATTTGTATTATTTAGAGCTTTTAGTTTTAAAAATATGTCAATATTACTTAAAGCTTTTATTACCTATGATAGAGCTTTACTAATTTTTTTGAGTTTTGTATGGTCAGCTTACTTGCAAAAAAGATATCAATTGCTTAGAAAAAGTGCGAAGAACGTTTACTCGCAAACTTTATGCTAGATGCACATTTTTCCCCATGTGCCTTATAGCGAAAGGCTTAAAGAGTTGAATCTTGAAAGCTTAAAAATGCGACGCTTAAAAGCTGACCTATGTATGTGTTACAAAATATTATACTAATTTGTTGATATTGATAAAAATATATTCTTTAAAATTAACAATTTTACAAAAAAAACAATGGCTTTAAACTTTTAAGCCTCACTTGTTTTATCTTAAAACAGCAAAATATTATTTTCAAAATAGAATAATTTTTTATCAGAGCAAACTTCTAAATAATGTCACCTTAGGATTTTAAGGTCACTCAAAATGTCATAATAATATTCGTGGTCACGTCATATATGTTTTCCTCTGTGGGTATGGTTGTCAAAGGAGCTGTTGTAGTAAATTAGCGCTTCGCCAAAATTAATCCCAATAAATAAATTGTGTATTGTACTTCTTTTAAAAACTATTAAAACTTTTCGCGAAAATTTAAATAAGAATTAAGAAAACATTAGTTTTAAATTCAAAAAAATTTTGTAACAATTTTATCATTTTTTCCATGGATATTTGTACTTTTACTTTGTATTTTTATATTATTGTGTCTTGTACCTTATATTTTGTTTCAAACGTATAAATTTAGTATGTTTTTATTTCTGTAGTATTTGTTTTTCTAACCAGCTTTAATTGTGAGCAGTAATATTTATATTACCTGTGCAACTGTTTACTAGTGTGTTAATGTAATATTATATATTTTTACGTCTTATAATAATAAATAAAAATAACAGAAACAACAACAATAGCAGCGAAATAAAATAAATAAAATTTTGATTAGTCCTTTAAATTTAATTTTTAAACTACAAAAATTTTATTAATGATTTGGTTGCAAAATTATTCAAAATTAATTTAGAAACCTTTATTATCACAGCTTATTGGCAAAAAAATAGAAATATTGTTTATAATTAAAACAATAGTAAACTGGAGTATCAAACAGGCGAGTGCGCCGTACCTAGTGATCGACCGGGGCAGAATTTTTGCTGATGCCGGGGCCGGGGCCGGGGCCGGGGTAGAGAAATTTGGATTTGCCGGGGCCGGGGCCGGGGCAGGCGAAAAATTTAGCAGAATTTGTAATTTTGGTCAATTTTTTTCAAATAAAAATCAAAATTTTTATTGTTAATTATTTGGTTTATGTAATGAATAGTCACATTTTAGAATTTAAGCACTTCGTGAGTGAAAAAAACTTTTTTTTATTACACAAAAGTTTTTTTCTAAGCAGAACAAAATTTTTATTTTCATATTTGAATTTTTTTAAACCAAATTTTTTTTTTTATATACATTATATATGTACATTTGCACTTAATTATTAGCAGTATATTCTTGTTTAAAGCAGTATTATACTTAATCGCAAACCATTTATGTTACTTTTCAAAAATGCTTTACAAATAGAGCAAACCAATCATGTTAGTTTTAAAGAATGCCTTACAAATAGAGGAGGAGTTAAAGTACTTACAAGGAGTATGTTTTGATCAGTAAAGCAAAACGTGGTAAAGAAACTAAAATCAAAACTGGGTACAAGTAACAAAAATATTTCACAATAACAAAATCTCTTCATATTAAAATTTTTTTAATTAAATATAATGGTACCTAATTGGCGAAATTTAACCGTAAAAGTTAAGAATACTAGTCTTGAATGTTATTTTAAAGAAGAACTTTTACTCGAATTTCATTTACACACCACTATTCAACATTTTTTTAGTTTAAACATATAAAAAGGGTTAAAAAGCACCTTTTTATTTTAAAATATTAGAGAATTTTTTAAATTTTATTGTCAATTTTTGTAAATTAAAAAAATACTCTTTTTAAGTTGTAAAAAGTAAAATATTATATTGCGAGTAGATGAGACTACACGCTTTCTAGCTGTTTCAAGTTGATTGTTTTAATGATTTTAATCATATTATTTAATTTTAGCCAAAAATTATAAGATTAATATCAGTAAATTTTTTCAATGTAATTAATTTCGTGATTTTACACTACTTTTTATAATTTTTCGAGATTTATCAAAAACATAATATAACCCAAGAAAATTTTTGATTATACACTAGGTTTTTGAATAAAGTTATGCAAGAAAAAAATGCAACATTTCAAACGTACGCGACTTTCCGTGCATATACCACTGATTTCTTGCGAAGAGATTTTTTGCAGTCAATACTTGTTTTTTCGTGCAGCGCATTTAAATTAAATATAAACAGTTCATTATTAACTTTTTGTTTTAAAAATTTACGTTTGGTGTCTTTTGGGTGCATACAAAATATTGGATTTAAAAAAACTGGACTGACTCCGAAGGTTTTTTTTAAAAATTTTATGAATACTATAGTGTAGATTTACAATAAACTTAAAAATTCTAAAATAAAGACTAGACATCAGCTTGAATTTTTTTAACGTAACAAAATTTATAAACAATTTCAAATATGCACCTAAAAATAAACGCAAGAATATATAATTCAAGTAAACATGTCCAGTTGTACAATAAACCGTTCTAATCAACTCACACATGATCAAATTTAAACAATCGAATTTAATCATCATTTTCTTCTAATTTTTTCCACAAAGCGATTTAGTAAAATAGTCTTAGTAAAAACGAGTTTTTCGGTGAACGAAATATCGCTGTACGAGAAAAGTTTTATTGAGTGCACAAAAAATAACTTGCGCGTGAAAAATCACAAGTGCAACATTTCTTGTAAAATTTAGGTAAAAAATTCCCTGTCTAGCCGGAAATCCTCTTGTTTTATATATTTTTGATATAAGCAATGATATTAAAATAACTCCAATATATGTAAAATTTGTGATTATTGAGGCAAATAAAACCTAGCTGACCTCGATGGTTTGCAGTATTGAATCGACTATGTTTAACATTAAAATCAATTAAAACTTTCAGTAAAAACGGTTTTATATTTAATATTAAATGCCATATTTTAACAATTATTTAACAAATTACACAAATTTGGAACAAAAATACAATTTTTTAAAGCGTGAAATTTATACTAATTTATGTATATTTTTTGACAAACAGGAATTAAAAAAAACATGCGTTCCAATTCGTTTATTTAAAAAAAATTTATAACCGCACAATTTATGGTCCGTTTACGTCTCCTATACAAACTTACTAGAGGTCAGCCAGATATATTTCAACCATAGATATCTACTGTCAAACTCTCA
Source organism: Microlaimidae sp. YZB2_3 (assembly GCA_030248175.1). Lineage (NCBI taxonomy): Eukaryota > Metazoa > Nematoda > Chromadorea > Desmodorida > Microlaimidae > Microlaimidae sp. YZB2_3. Next base: position 25,760 of record JASAMX010035174.1, on the reverse strand, counting down.
TCTTGTAAATAGAATCTACAAACGGCTTTTAATACTCAAGAAATCTTTAAATTTTTAAAATATAGATTCGTGATTAAAATAAGAATATAATAAAATAAAGAGGCTTTAGAAAATCTTAATATAGTATAATAAACAATAAATATCCTAATTTTAAAACAACTAAATTAGCTTTGTAGATAAAATCTTGTATAATATTTCACTGTCAAAAATGTTTAGAAGCGCTTTAAAATTTGCATTCTTAGGGGTCCTTACCCCGGTTTGCCCCGGCTCATTTGACAGCTAAATTGCCGGGGCCAGGGCCGGGGCCGGGGTAGAAAGAATTGCGTTTGCCGGGGCCGGGGCCGGGGCAAGCCGGAGCCGGGGCCGGGGCCCCGGTCGATCCCTAGCCGTACCTAGGAAACGGTAATATTTCAAACTGTACAGTGTACTAGTCGCTATATGTTTTGCAATTTTTTTCCTATATATCTTTGGCGCTAATGCCGTTGTTTGCTGCTGAACTCTCAGCATATAATAAAAACCCTTTTTTAATACTCGTCTAAATAATTCAGTTGAAAATAAAACATAGATTTCCATAGACGATAGACATTAGAAACTAAACTATTATATCAAAATTAATATTAGAAAATAAAAAAACCTTTGAACTAGTCTATATCATTTGGTATGAAGTACAACATAGACTTATATATAGGTTTCCTTACCATGACACAATGAGTTATAATCGTTGTGAAATACTAGTAACTCTGTGACCTTTTTTATTTCTCTCTTAAGACGCAAAAAATACAAACGTTATAAGTCAGAGTTACGTGGATTTTATGGTGGTTGTGACTTTCGTTTTTTTTGGAAAGCCGAGTCTTCTGGACGCCCGTGCCACTCTTTTTTTTTAGAAAGCCAAGTCTTCTGGACGCCCGTGCCGACAGTGAAAACCCGTGGTGTCCTTACAACGGCAAAGGCAGCCAAGGCACGAGTTTCTGGTTCCGCCTCAACGAAACTGAATCCAAAAATATTCCAGAACTCAAACGGGAGGAGTGCGCGGTCTGGAGGAGTCTCAGGGATTTGCAGTACCGAGAATCACAAGGTAAACTAAAAGTAGTAGCAAGAATATGATGTATTTTCAGCTTGAGGGTAAAATTTGTGAAAGCAAATATAAACCAAGACAACTGTGAGTCAAAGTATAATAAGAATTATTTACAATAGATAATCCGCTATTCTATAATATAACCTAAAAATATGGGTGGCACCTCCCAGGTATTTGTACTATCACACTATAGTACTTTCAGGAATATAAAATAATATAACGTAAAAAATTTGTAAATCCTAATCAAAAGTAAAATGTTTTTTGAGTTTTATTAGGTGGGTGATTTTCAAAACTTTATTTTTATACGGTCAAGGTTGAAATAATGGGAAATCTGATGTCAAAAATCTCCATTTTAATCAAATTTATCCAAATAGTTACCTTTTTTGCAGCCTGTTTCCATATGCCTCCTAATAATTTTGAGTTTTATTAAATGGGTGATTTTCAAAACTTTATTTTTATACGGTCAAGGTTGAAATAATGGGAAATCTGATGTCAAAAATCTCCATTTTATTCCAATTTATCCAAATAGTTACCTTTTTTGCAGCCTTTTTTTCATATGCCTCTTAATAATTTTGAATTTTATTAGGTGGGTGATTTTCAAAACTTTATTTTTATACGGTCAAGGTTGAAATAATGGGAAATCTGATGTCAAAAATCTCCATTTTAATCTAATTTATCCAAATAGTTACCTTTTTTGAAGCCTTTCTTCCATATGCCTCCTAATAATTTGGAGTTTTATTAGGTGGGTGATTTTCAAAACTTTATTTTTATACGGTCAAGGTTGAAATAATGGGAAATTTGATGTCGAACATCTCCATTTTAATACCATTTATCCAAATAGTTAATGGGTAGTGCATTTAATTTCGGCACTTTTCCAAATTGGGCATTTTTGATTTTGGACTATATCTTTGGTAATACTGGACGGAATACGACGTTTGATAGCTCAAATGAGAGCTAATTACATGTAGATGACTGTCGTGAGTTTTTATTTGTAATGTTATGATATTTTTATGTGAAATTGTATGATTTATAAAAAATAAAATTGTTACTCGTTTTTAGAACATGGGCATTTCATGATTACGCAATAAATTGGTTTAAAAATTAAACTGTCCTGGTAAAATTTAGTCTATTTTCCGAATTTTTAGTCCTCGTGGTTCTTCGTTGCGTTTGTGGTGAGCAATCGTTATAAAATAAAATAGTGTAATTTCGGCACACATATTGCTGTAGGTAAAAACGGATTGAATTAGGTGGTCCGGTGTTAAATTGTAGTTGTAAATAGTTAAAAACAACGTTGAAATGTGTAGGGGTAATAGTACTGCACTTAAACTCAATTAAGGGGGTTCTTGTAAAAAGTGCCGAAATTAAATGCACTTTTTCCCCAAATTTTACTCATTTTGATACCATTTGGCATTTTAGCTGTAAATTTTTTGCCAGTTACGCGTTGAAAAACAAGTAAAAGCTTAAATTAAAGAAAACTGTCTGCAGATAATGATAGGCTTTTAAATTTTTGAAAATGATGATTTTTTGACTGAGAAACATCGATTGTTTGTAAAGTGCCGAAATTAAATGCATACATTTAATTTTGGCAATTTTCTATTTTTTTTAAAAACTGATTTAATTAAGTAAAAAAACTACTTTCGTGCAGTGAAATTTTGTGACGCAACGCAGTATTCTAAAAGCTTCAAAATGAGCTTTCAAACATGAAAATCGGGCCATACAGTGAAAAGTTACATCGGAAAAACAAAAAAAGTGCCGAAATTAAATGACTACCCTATGTTAGCATGTTTATAAAACTCTTAATAATATTTCAATATTAAATTATTTTCTTGAGAAATCTTATGGAATATTTTGTTTATATAGGACGAATTGAAATTTAAAAAAAACCGTGGATTTTATGTTATTTCAATAAATTTATTATAAATTTGAAATATACAAGCTCATAAGGTCTTTAACAAAATGGGGACTTACGCTTTATTAGTTTGTAGTTTGCAGGAAAAAAATTTAATAAATATCAATTTATCCCATTCAGTCAAAAAATACTATGAGATTTACAAAAAAACTAAAAAAAAAAACAGAACGATACAAAAATTTTAAACAACGTGCTAACATAACACGTGGTTTACATGTGTTTAGTGGATAGGCTGCAGTTATTTTTATTGACGCCTCGTAGTTAAACCGCTTATCATTTAAGTATATCCGGCACCCAGCACGATATTTACTGTAATTAAACCGTGATGTGCGGTTTTTTATTAATTACCGCGCTGGATTCCGGCTAAACTTACTTGTTATATGAAAAGATGAGCGGTTTAACTACGATGTACTTATAAAAAACTATAGTTTGTACAAAATTGAGGTGGACTGGATAAAAATTCAAATGAGCATGTTTCATTAAAAAATTGATTTTTTGTCATTGTATAGCTAATAGTAAAATTTATAAAGTAATAAAGCTTCAGTATAAATCAACCGTGTGTTGGCGAGTTATGGTAATGAGCTTACCTAAATGTTTTTTATTTATTAGTAAAATGCATAGGACATAAATTACGACAAATAAAGTGCAAGTAAAATAACAAAAGTCAGTATAAAAATTATATAATACAGTATTACACATACATTTTTTTATATTTTACAGTTGCTTTAAGTTAATAGTTTTGATTTTCTTTTTAAATTTTGTTATTGAGTCAGTCAGAACTATATCCCTAGGTAGCTTCTTCCATGTTTTTATTACGTGATTTACAAAAAATAATTTGCTACGCTACATCCAACCAAAATGTTTTTACTTTTAGCTTAAGAACAATACATACTTTATTCTCCACAAGATCACGGTTTCTTTATACATTGTTTAACAATACCAAAGTTTCGATTTCGTGGTTTACCTTTTTTTGCACACAGCTTTTACATTTTATACTTGGTTAAATGTACTTTATTAATATAAGCATAATGTTGAAAACAATAAAAAGTAAAAATTCATAAAGCATCATATACATTTATGAAATATTCGTTACTAATTATACTATTATTTGGTTTGTGGTTTTTGGATTTTTTAAGCAGACACTTGTTTGGTACAATATTTACAATTTTTTAAAGTTTAAAGCTAGTGTTTAATTACGCTTACACCTAAACAGTTTCGCCACCAATAGAATGCATTATTGACGGGACTCTTGTGTTTTGGGACTTTCAAGTCTTGGGACTCTCGTGTCACATCTGCAAAACTTTGGGACTTTTGTGTCTCGGGACCCTTGTTTCGCTAATTATTTTTTAGTCTATCAGTTTCATTTATACTAAAAAAAAGCCTTTTTCTATATTCACTAATCCATACAAAGTTTTGTAAACTAATATCATGTCATTTTTGATACGGCGATGTACAAGACTTTCTAAATTAAGTTTGGTTAACAGTGTCTGATAGTCATCATATGGAAAACAAAACCTTTCATAAAGTCTTTTAGTATATAATTTTTGTAGTTTTTCGAAAATTTTTATATTTTTTTATCAAAAATGGTGACGATATGTAAGTTTCAAACTCTAACAGCGGACGTATATAGGTTTTACACGCAAGTAATAGCGTATCCATTTCACTTGTTTGAAAAGCTCCAAAAAGTAACCTATTTTGCACATGCATTGGCTAAAATTTTAGCGCAATGTTTGGAAAATTGTTGTTTTTTGTCTATTACAATACCCAAATCCCGTACATTATCACATTTATTAATTTTAACATTATTTAAGCTGTATGCCCTCCACGGATTGTCATAACCAAAATACAACATTACATTTATGGAAGGCAACACTTACATTTTAATTTCCTGCAACGTATCAGCCAACCCGCAAATTGCTGTAAAGACTTAAGATATTGTCGTATTTAGAAAAACTTGAATACATATTTGCGTCATCCACAAAAAGCTTAACTTTTGTTTCGGGGCCTAAACATTCAGGTAGGTTGTTTATATAAACTATAAAAAAGAAGTCCTAAAACTTTGCCTTGCGGCACACCGCTGGTTTTCTAGTCCACATCATTTTTTGGCCATGTTATGGCCAATTAGAAAATTTTGGGTTATACATAACTTCGGGTAATTGAAAAAAAAACTATTTTTATGTTTTATGTTTGATATTAAATCTGAACACCTTTTTACCAGCCACCTTTTAGAAAATTCGTTAACTTAACCAATTAAACGTGAGTACGGCAAAATTTTTGCTGGCAAAAACCAGGGTTCTTTGAACTTTTAAAACTACGAAAACAGTAGAAAAATTAACAAAGAAAGAACAGATTTTTACAAAAAATATGTATATGCCTAACTTTTCATGAAACAGCGCATTGAGCTTCAAAAATCTATTCACAAGCCATATTTTTAGTCTGATCTGTGTTAGCGACATGTTATCTTATTAAAAATTTATCCAAATTTTTTTTGCTAGCGCACAATTTTATGCTAAACAGAGAATTTACCTGTTTTATTAACATTTTATGCTGTAATTAAATTTTGTATCGTTTTAAAATTTTCCTGATAATTATTGATTATGATTTACTTTTTGAGTAATTTTAAGGATGTGTGGAAATCTAGTTCAAAAATTCCGTTTACGCTATTAATTACACATAATCCTTCTGAAAACTATTCAAAATATAATGCATTTGTCATTTTACTTTTTAAGCAATTACGTGGTTTTTTAGGTTTTTCAACAAAAACAACCACAGGATGCTAATGAATTTTTAGACTTTATTAATTTTTATGTGTTTTTGACATGTTAAACTATTTTAGCGTCTTCTGCTTCGTCAAAATGGAGTAATTGGATAGGTTATGTGCTTTCGAATATTGTTGGAATTATGGTTTTATTATACCGAAGTTTAACAAGTTAGTGGCTTCCACCGTGTCTAAACAACAATAACAGGTGAAAGATATGGCAAGAAAAATATATATAAATGACAAAAAAAACAAAAGAAAACAATAAAAAGGGATATTCTGGTACCACATACTTTTATAATAAATCTGTCTGTTATACTTATTGCATTAAAGTGACCATTAGATATGTTATTATGAAATATGTAGTGCTCATAATTAATACTAAAACAAAAATTTTATTTGTTTGTTGTTTTTAAATTAAGATGAAAAAATATTTGAACAAAAAATACAGGAATAGTATAAAAAACTAAATTTAAAAAAAACGCAAAATTACTTCAAAAATTTAATTATGTGTATGATTAAGTTTTTTTAGGATTCAGAAATATTAACCTACAATCTCATCCATCTCTTAAAATTTGTTTTAACAAATAACTAAGTACACTTTAGAGAAAAGTTTAAAATTGTAACAAAAGCAAAACAATTTTAAATGGATTTTGCCGTTACCTTGTACTTTCTCTGTTACTTGGATTTCCTTTTTTATTTAGTGTGCTTCTAAAATCAAACGTTTTTCATTATATAACAAACTTATTATTATAATTTAGAGTAATTTATTATTCTTTTACATAATTTATTAAAATAATTCTGAAGTTATATTGTGTAAATATTTCCTCAGGTGATATTGTTCTATTCCATGTTGTTTGTGTTGTGGGATAATTTAAAACTGTAAATTATAGTTTTTGTAGAATATATATATTAAAAATATGTTTATCGCTATTTTTTTTACCCATTAGAAACTAAGTTACAGTCCTGAGCAGAAATAAAAGGTAGTTTTTACACGCACAGTAATGCCGCTATAATGCTGGCTGGCCCGCTATAAACGTTTTTAGAAGACTGCTAATATAAACAGAAATTCCCAAATACAAATAGGCTGTTTCCCTTGTGTTCGCTTTGCACCGTTTATGCCCGCACAGTTTAGCCAGCGACTGAAGGGTATAATGCTATACAAGGAAGCACACAGCTGATTTAATTATTTATCATTTTGATGTTTAATTTATACACAGGCATAACACAATTATTTAACACAATTTTAACATAACACAATTTTTTTACTCTCAAACTTTTTTTTTGAATATTAAAAAAACACGCAATATAGGGTAGTGCATTTAATATTGGCACTTTTTCGTTTTTCGAATGTAACTTTTTACTGTATGGCCTGATTTTCATGTTTGATAGTTCATTTTGAAACTTTCACAATACTGCGTTGCTTCATAAAAGTTTCACTGTACGAAAATTGTTTTTTTACTTAATTAAATCAGTTTTTTTAAAAATGAAAAATTGCCGAAATTAAATGTATGCATTTAATTTCGGCACTTTACAAACAATTGATTGTTTCTCACTCCAAAAACCATCATTTTCAAAAATTTAAAAGCCTATTATTATCTCCAGACAGTATTCTTTAATTTAAGTTTCTACTTGTTGTTTAACGTGTAACTGGCAAAAAGTTACAGCTAAAATGCCAAATGGTATCAAAATGGGCAAAATTTTGGAAAAAAGTGCATTTAATTTCGGCACTTTTTAAAAGGACCCCCCGACCCCTACACATTTCAACGTTGTCTTTTAACTATTTACAGCTACAATTTAACACCCGACCACTTAATTCAACCCGTTTTTACCTACAGCAAATTTTGTGTGCCGAAATTACACTATTTTATTTTATAACGATTGCTCACCACAGACGCAACGTAGAACCACGGGGACTAAAAATTCGGAAAATAGACGAAATTTTACCAGGACAGTTAAATTTTTAAACCAATTTATTGCGTAATCATAAAATGCCCATGTTCTAAAAACGAGTAACAATTTTATTTTTTATAAATCACACAATTTCACATAAAAATATCACAACATAACAAATAAAAAGCTCACGACTGTGATCTACATAAAATTAGCTCCCATTTGAGCTATCAAACGTCGTTTTCTGTCCAGGATTACCAAAGATATAGTCCAAAATCAAAAATACCAATTGGGAAAAGTGCCGAAATTAAATGCACTACCCTATGTTTATTTTGTTTTTTTTATTTAAGGTTTCTGATGTAAATTACTTTGTCTGAAAATTTTTAAATAATTTGTTTCAAGTCTGCAAAAAAATTTTATTAGCGTAAAATTCTCATAAAACATTCATATTAGTATAATATTGTATTCAAAGACCATATTAATTGCATTTAGAGACTATTATTACTGAAATAATCCAGGCTTGCCAGAATTTCAAAACTTATGATAAAAAATCACTTACCACTTAGTTTCATCACCTTTACGAAATTATTTAGGCTGAAAATCATTCTTAATTTAAATATCAATAATTTGGCAAGTTTGAACATATTAGATTAAAAACTTACACAACAAAAGTACTTGAAAAAAAAAGAAAAAGTTTATGTTGCAAAGGTTAGGTCATGTAACATACTTACAATACAACAAAAAAATAACCATACAAAATAAAAAAAAATTTAGATTACAAGTTAGACACAAAAATACATAGAAAAACCAATAAAACACCAAATCATGGTATAATAAATATAATAGTATTATGAAGTGAATTACTATCTGAAAATTAATCATAAATAAATTACAAAGATTTTTATTTAAAATAATACTACTGAAATTAAATGTCTATTCATACGCATCTAAGATAATTTTGATACAAAAAAGAACAAATATTTAAATTATAAAAGTAGTTAGTTTTTGACGAAAAATGTTTAAGGTTTTGGAAAAAACTATATCTGAGGGTAGGCTATTCCAAAAATTTATAATGCGATTTTCAAAAAAGCATTTTGTAGTGTTAAGCCTTAGTTTAAGACCATTTGAACAAGTAATAGTGTTTTTATCAAAGACAAGAAAACTCAACAAGAACATCTACTAAGTTGTTAACTAATTTATTTACTAAGACAAGAAAAGACAAGAAAACTCAACAAGAACATCTACTAAGTTGTCAAATAACAAAGCAAAGCGTCGTTTTGTTTTCTGCGCGATTCAAGTTTGTCAAGTTTAAATTCCCTTAGACGTGTTTTGTAACTAACGTAAGGTAGAGAAAAACGTCTACAAAGGCGTCTAGTAAAAGTTTTTTGCACTTTTTCAACACGCTCAATATTCATTTTTAAACAAGAATTTTAAACAAATGTTTCAAATTTCAATAGAGGTCTAATAAAAGAAGTATACCTAAAACCAAAACATTTATATCAATTGTCCAAAAAGCATGAAAAAGAACAGCAATTCTGTTCTGAGTCTTAGCTGAAATAGATGAACAGTGCTCAGTGAACTTAAGTTCAGAATCAATTAACACACTTAGATCACGAGCACAGTCTTTACTTTCAATCACAATATCATTGAGCCTGTATTGGGTTTTAGCGTCATCAGCAAAAAGCTTGACTGACGTTTTGGAGTCTAAACAATCTGGCAAATCATTTATGTAGATTAAAAACAATAAAGGCCCAAGAACACTGCCCTGGCGTACCCCACTTGATACTGCCCAAAATAATCAAACGAAACATAGTTTTTACAAGTTTCTGGAGAGTACTCGTTTAGAATGACTTTTTGTCTGCAATTTGACAAAAAACTAGAAATCCAATAAAAAAATTCATAGTCTATTCCATAAGCTTTGAGTTTGGTCAAAAGTTTGGGATGACTGACCGAGTCAAAAGTCTTATAAAAATCAATGTATATCGCATCAACCAATTTTTTTATTTTCCAGAGCTTTAACCCAGTCAATAAGGCAGAAAGGGACGAAAGCAGCTGCAGGCCAACTGATTTACGTTTTAGGAAACCAAATTGAGAAGGATTTATTAGATTTATATTTATTAAATAAGCAAACAATTCATCCACTATTATGCTCTCCATAACTTCACAAGGAATACAAGTTAATGATATTGGACGGTAATTTTCCCGTAAGCAACTAGCACCTTTTTTGAAAAAAGGTAAAACAAGTGCGTCTTTCCAAATATCAAGAACAGTTCCAGAAAGCATTGACAACTCAAAAATTTTAACAAGGGGCCCAGATATTGATTTTGGAAAATTATCACTTGATTGGAAAATAGCTTTATTAAACTTACTGTTTAAAAAAGACACAAAAAGCCTAAAAGAAAATTATCGTCCAATTACACTTGCATCTTTTTCTTGTAAACTAATGGAACAGCTTGTCAAAAAGAACTTTTTGTCTTTTTCTATTTCATTTTGTTAAGGTTTCAACATGGTCTTAAGGCAAAAAGTTGTACAATAACACAGCTGTTAGAAACTTTTAATGAGTGAACGCAAGCACTATAAGATAAACTTCTAATTGATGTCATATACTTGGATTTTGCCAAGGCCTTCCACACCGTGTCACATCAAAAATTGTTATATAAGCTAGAAAAATATGGTGTTTCTGGTAAATTTTTAAAATGTATAAAAGAATTTTTAGTTGGGCGGGATATTAAAGTTGTAAGTAATGACTCAGTATCCAAATCATTTCCTGTAAAAAGTTCAGTTCCTCAGGGTTCTGTTTTGGGTCCATCTCTTTTTCTTTTTTATATTAATGATATTGTTGATTGTGTTAAGTACTCACAAATTAGGCTCTTTGCAGATGATATAATGTTGTTTGTAAAATCTTCATCTAAAGACTACCACATTCAAATCTTAAGACTTCAAAAAGATTTAGATATAATTTACAGCTGGTCACAAGACTGGCAATTGCAATTATCAGATCATAAATGTGAAGTTCTTCATATTCGAAATCATAGCAAAGAGTTAGTTTGTCAATATAAGCTTGGTAATAATGTACTTGCAACTACAGAATTGGTGCGGTACCTAGGTGTTTATATATCTCATGATATGAAATTCTCCTAACACTGTGAAATTACAGCAAAAAAAAGCAATGAGAGTGACATCACTAATTTTTAAAACATTTAATTCCAACTCTAGAAATAATCTTCTCAGAGCATATAAGTCTTATGTTAGACTAATTCTGGAGAACGCTAGTGCAGTTTGGAACCCTTACTTACAAAAAGAAAAAAAATTTGGTAAGAGTGCAACAAAATTTCACTAGACGTTTGTTTTATAAATGCAAGTTGTTACCTGTTGGTTATAAACATAGACTGGATTACCTAGGTTTAGAAAGATTAAAGAACCAAAGAGACAAAATTGATTTATATAAGTGCTCTAAAATTATACATTGCTTAAACAATTTGCAAGCCAATGATTTTTTAAAGTTTAACCTGCAGCCCACACGTGGTCATCCCTTTAAATTGGATATTAAAGATAGCCGAATTAATGCGAGGAAATTTTCTTTTGCAAATAGGGTGGTTACACCTTGAAACAATCTACTCCCGTCTCAAGTAACTGTCGATTCTTTGGATGCATTCAAGAAAAGTTTTAAAACCGACTTAAATAAGCGCTTTTTTGAGCCTTTAAAGTCATTTCAGATAGCTATGTTGATATTTTTTTAGAATTGCAGTTTGTGTTGGTGGCGATTAAGTCGCAAAATTGATGTTGTTGATACAAAAAACCAGAAAAAGAAAAAAAGAAAAAAAATGAAATGATGATACAGTAGAATTAAACTATGCATAGACTATACTTAGTAAAATTTTAATTCTGTTATCTAATCATTAATAACATTAATAATAATAATTGATTTATCCTTACTTAAAATACCACTAAAATACTCATTAAATAACGTACATTTTTCAAGATTATTTACACATAAAGACCCATCTTCTTTTTTAATGGCCCTAACTTCGTTTGATTTTGAACCAATCTTTTTTTTGGCAAAAAAGAAAAATTCAAAAAAATGCTTTTTTAAGTAGGGAATAATTTTTTGTTTTTCTATACAAATTTCGTTTTTTGCGGTTTAAACTGACAATAGAATTTTAAAATTTTTTTGTTGCTAACACGTCTAATCGGAACATATTTTTGAATCAAGTGTTTCTTAATGCATAAAAATTTGACGTAAAAATCATTGATATTTTTTGATTCTGAAATAAGATCTTTCAACTCATTGCAAATTGCAGTAAAGTCGGCTGATTTAAAGTCGTAGAACTGACGCAACGCTGAGGTTTTAAAGAAAAAAAAATTGACCACATGGTCACATGATGAGGAAAAAGGTTCATTGCAAATAACATCAGACACTAAATTTTTTTGGTTGGACAAAACAAGATCAAGCATATTCCTGCTTATATGGGTATTAAAGTTAACAAACTGGTAAAGGTCGTTTTAAAGGCCGAGTTTAAAAATTGTGTTTATTAAATGATATTTTGTTACAGAAGGAATCGTCCAATTTATGTTTGGACAGTTATAGTCGCCTACAAACACACAAGGTACTTTACTAGAACATAAAAAACAGTTTAAATCACTCAAAATCTCTAAATATTGAATGTAATTTCCCGACCTAAAAATTTACGTGGTCGATATTGGCATATAATGCAAATTTCATCTTTTTTGTTAGTGATTTCAGTAGCAATACTTTCAATATCATTGTATTTTTCAGGTAAAAAAATTCTGTGGCTTTTATGTTCTTTTTAATTATAATACAAACTCCACCACCGCTTTTTGTATATTGATCGTTACGAAAAACTTGACATGTGTTTTCACAGCTTAGCAACGCATCTGAGACACTTTGATCCAGTCACGTTTCAGTTCTACATATTATGTCATTTGAACTTTCGAATGCGCAGAAAGTAAGTCCAATTTATTTTTTATGGTACCAGCGTTAAAAACAAGGCAAACAGTACCTTTGCAATTGTCCATGCTGAATTTTTATATCGCGTGGAAACCTTTGGTGTACCAGCAGAGTTTGTTTTACGGAAGTATTGAGAAGCTGGAACAACTTCCCAATCCTCCAGAGATGAACCGTGGTGTCTTACAAAGTGTGAAAACCTTTTTTGTTTTGTTAACGTATGCCGTTTTTTATAAAGATCCTTAATTATATATTTTTCCCTAAATGTATAGCTTGATCCTAAGTATAAACATTTGCAAAATTATAGTTATTTTTCAGCGATTTGGATCTTTCCAAAACACTAGATCTTTCTGCTGATCAATTGAATCGGACCTTTAGGAGAATCCTGGTGTGGAGGAGACTCTTTGCCGATCCAAAAAAACTTCTTCGACAGCCTAAACGCTTTCGCCTGATCCATCAAAACAGGCAGCCAAAAGGGAGGAGACCATAACCTCATCTGGCATATCTTTGTTTTCCGCGAGGCTTTTAACATCAATAAATTTCTTATTGCGTTGTATTAAAATTAAAGTAATTAAAATTCCTAAAATTCGCAAACCTGGATCTTTATTCTTTGATATAATTAAAATTACATGCTGCATCGAAATGATTTTCCAAAAAAAAATGGGCTTCATTACAAAATACCAGCACAATCAAACTTTTATAAACATTTCTAAATTTAAACTATTTTTGATAATTAAAATTAAAAAGATGCCAGTGTGTAAAAAATAAAATATTTAAAAAACCATCTTCTGTGCTGCTAATATTAAAAGTTCGCCCTCTTTTTACCTCCTGTTTAAAAAATCAGCCATTTTAAACCACTAAACGTTTTAAACGCGGGGCGCATGAGAAAACAAATAGGGAAGCGTTTTTGGTCTGATATTTTTTATTCCACTTCCAAAAAACGTGGGTTACTTTATTGCGCCTAGGTGCAGATTAGTTATCACATCGCTATAGGACGAGCATGAAAAATTACCTTCATTTTTGCTCCGGACTGTATAATGCTTGAATAAAAAACAAATAAAGATATAGGTGTAACTGTGAAACATATAATTGGTTTTAGGGTCAATTTCTAACAAACTAATATACTAACAAACTGAAATACTAATATAACTGACTAATATACAAACTAACGGTAAATCGAAAGTGGCTGTTTCTAACAAACTAATATACTAACAAACTGAAATACTAATATAACTTACTAATATACAAACTAACGGTAAATCGAAAGTGGCTGCAACAGTTGTTCGTTGGACTGAAAAATGCTCCCCCATTAAGTAACCAACCACTTAAATCACGACAATCTGACGTCCTTCATATTAGCCAATCAGAATTCAGAAAATGAAAGATTTGAAGAAGAAATCAACTTCAGATGTTAGTTTACAAATAATTCTTATTTTGTGACATAAAAAAAGAAAATATTTGTTTAATGAACACGTGAATACACTGTTGCATTGCAGCTACGTTTGGTTTGCCTTTAATATACTTTCTTAATATAACTTTTTTTAAACTTGTTTAACTCAAACTTTTGTAAACTTAAAAAACAAACAAAAATAGTGCCAGAGTAAATTTTTTTTACTAATATTAACTTTGGGTAGGTCACATGAGAAACACGTAATTTGTTTACGTGTTTAATATTACAAAAATGCATAAGAGTAAAAGAACGTCGGACTGAGTGTTACACAGTTATGTTAAGCAATCAACAGTGTATAGATTTTTTATTGTGTAAAGCTGTCAAAATTACGACCTACGAAAGTTTGTTGAATAGTCCACATGAGAATCTTTCTAAATAATAGGGTGGTTGCATAATAAAAATAGTCATCGCAAAATTTTAAAAAGAAGTTTTTCTGCATAATACTGTCGCATAATTTAAGTTATTATGACATTGGAACTTAAATACTATTCTACATGTTAAGCTGTAGAATGCTGCTAAAAATTCAAATTATTTGACAGTATTATGTAGAAAAGTTTCATTTTGGAATTTTGCGTTCACAATATTTTTAGTTTGCAAGCATAAACTAGGAATGAATTTATGAATAAGGTTTACAAATTATGTTGTGTTGTCAAGTATTCTACATTTTTTATTATATCCAATGTGTAAATTAATTAACATGTTTAAATGTGGAAATTTCGTATATATTGAAATATTCAATCCTATTATGTACAAAAATTTCATATAGGAATTTTGAATTTACAAATTTTTAGTTTACAAACTTGTGAATTAAGTAACAATATTATGTAGAAAAAACTTTTATGTATTAAATCTCCCATTATGTTGAAAAACTTCCATAAAAATGTTATTTAACAAACTAGATTATTTCACATGCAGTATAATGTACTAGAATAATTGTTTGATCCATATTTGAAAATGCTTTTCTTTTTCACAATCTTGAGGTGACCACTCTATACTTGACATTATGACAATTTCAGTCTTCTGGGTTTATTTTTCCTGGCCATCGTGATTCGGCAATCTTAAATTATTCATATAAACCTTTTTTTGTTTTAGGACAGTTACTAAGGTGGGAAATAGTGGCATTTGGTGGATTACTTGTATAACTCCGTAAGGTTCTTTGTATTTCATGCCTATTTTCCGTCATAATCTTGTTTTACACAGTGTAATTTAAGCCCTACAAGGTATCCCTGCTGATTTGCTAAAGGATGAATCTTTAAATTATAATATTTTTGTTGAATACTTTGAGCAGAACTAATATTTTCTTTTGACATTATCTTCCAAGTCAACTGTTTAGAACCGCAGGGTATTGTTAAATCAAAAAAATTTAATGAATCACAACAAAACATCAAGTAAGTTGGAGTTTTATATGTGGAGGAATGAATGAAGGTATTATAAGCATACATTGCTGGTTTCACGTACAAATCCTAATCTAACTCTGGTGGATGAGACATATTGTTGAAAATACAACTGTGATAGGGTGTGGTATTAGTCTTCTTAATTGATAAAAGATGACAAATCTTGGTCATTGTGGCATTATTAAACGCGGAGACATTATCCGAATGTATTACTTTAGGTTTCCCATATTGAAAGAAAATTTCATCAACCAACAATTTTGCTGTTTCCTCCGCGGACTGTGAGTGCATTGCAAATGCTTTAGTAAATTTAGTAAAGCCATTAACTATAATTAAAATATACTTATTACCACGTTCTGCTAGAGGAAATGGACCAGTGTGATTGATAAATAATGTACCCCAACCACCTTCCTGTTCAATTGAAACTAGCGGTTGTTTAGGAAAAGGATTTAGAGTCTTTCAAGTTTGACAACCAATGCAATTTTTTATCCAAGCTGTAACGTCTTTAGATAATGATTTCCACCAATAGCGCAATGAAATTTTATTAAAAGCTTTTGGATGCCTAAATGCCCACCAATAAAATCGTCATGATACTGAAACAAAATAGTTTTTTTGGGTGAATCTCTGTTTTTGACTTTTATTGACTACAGTTTCAGATAATTTATAAAGAGCTGATTCAGTCAAAACGAAGTTGTTTTCTTCTAGAAGAAATTGCTTAGCCAGATTTTTGTTTGGCGGAAAAATGCCTGTAGAATTCAATTTCATAAATTCTTCTAAATCTGGGTCCTTGTATTGCAATTCCAGAAAATTAAATGATGAAATAGCCTTAATGTTTATTTACTATCTTAGAGCAATTTTGCTGATTTTTCAACCACCTTAATGTTGGTGCGGAATTGGCAGATTGAGAAAAAAAAGAAAAAGATTGGCAACAGAAAATTCCATTATGAAAATTAACTAAATAATTAATCTTTTACTAGGATTTTTATTTTGTTTTATGTATGTTTTGCTTAGTGATCTGTGACTAAAGGAGGTCCACAATAAAGATGTTTGTAGTAATTTAAGAAATAAACAACAGCTAAAATTTCTAGTTTATTGGCGGGATAATTTTTCTCTGCTGGCTTTAAAACTCCAGACGTATAAGAAACAGGCCGTTCTATTTCCTCAACCAGCTGTGACAATACTGCTCCTGTGCGGACATTGGACGCATCGGTAGCTGAAACAAAAGTTTTTTTTAAATATAAGTTTAGAAGATACAAGTCTAGAATAAGTCTGGAGTCTAAGTCTAGATACAAGTCTAGAAGAAACAAAAAACGCGGAAACTCTATAGTACCGGACCTTGTAAACAAATTTGACTGATCAAGACGAGTTGCAATTAATGAATAAAAAGATTTGTGATTTAGTGTATCTGGGTCAGAATCCGGATTGTGATCAGAATCTTTTTCTTTTTCTTTTGATTTTTGGCAAATTTTTCGGTTTTTTGCAAATATATAAAAATAAAACGACAACAAAGAGCGGAAAATATTGGAAAAAAAACTATAACAACTTATTTTAACGGACCGCACAGTATTCCATTAATTAAATCACTGAGTGCATGACAAGAAGATAATATAATATTTACAAAAACATGCCCACGAGATTTAATTACTGATCCAGTGGCAGTACTAAATCCAGCAAAAAACTGATACACTGCATCAGGGTCGGTGCTGTTTGCGGCAGTATATTTACTAATAGGGTCAACTGCATTGTTAATTTTTTTTAAATATGACGAAGATATGAACGAATACAGCCAATGGTAGTAATTAAACCCGCTGTGGCTCCATGAAAGAGCGCAGGAGCATCAAAAACATAGACATTGTTTCTAATTCCTATACTTAAATCAGAGCTAAAATTGTGGACGTGTATTGGACCAGTGAAAGTTCTCCAACCATTTTTTTTACATAGGAAAGATGTTCTATGATGGCACTCTATTTTAAGTGATTGAGTTATTAAATCTGGTAGCAGTAGGAGATACAAAATACAAGGTTTTATTAATTTTTATAGGTAAATTTTCAACACATGTTTCGTTATATTTGCCATCCCAATAAATAAAATTAGGAGTTAAAGTCTTACACATCTGCATCAAAAAACAAAAACCAGCGGAAACAGCGGCAATATCTTCACGTCATAAATAAGATTTTACCGCGAAAGTAGGATCCAATCGTGCTAGCATCTAAGTGAATTGCAGTTGCTGCTGTTTTAAACTACAAAGAGCGTTCCATAAGTGAATATTGTTATTTCAAAATCTTTCATATCTAAAAAAACTCTAAGATATTAAAAATTGGAATTTAACATAGGTTTTCCAGTTGTTCAGGAATTAATAATTAGAAAAAATACTTTTCTTTCTATGTTTATAAAAATTAACTCGTCTATAACCCAAAACTGCAAAGCTAATCCATGAAATCTTAAAGCTATATTTTGATCAGATAAAACAGCAAAATTTACCACGCATTTTGGTGCGATTTTGTGCCTATAAAAACTTAAGACTGTTGTTAAATTAAGTTAAATGATGACATGATGATCAGAAATAGAGACATTATAAGTATTTTTACAAACCTTTTCCTATTGTGGAATTAATTTAGAGCTGTTTCAAGTATTTATATCATTAGATAAAATACAAGATTGATTGGATAAAATACGACCTTCAACATTATCTAAATATGAAGTAACTATCATACCGTTAATTGTAAGAATCTCCCCTTTTTCCAGAATGAAATTGTTACTTTCAGAACAAACGTTCTTGCAACACCAATAATAATTCACGGTAAGGTTGCTACTTGTGAACCATAATCCTTTAGATAATTCGTGCAAAGGAATTCCAATCCATTTCTTCAATAGAATAACTGCGTGGAAAAGCGGTAAATCCACCTGACGTTTAGTTCTTTTACTTAAAACAATCTGTTTGGTTCCAAAAACGCTTTCCAAAAGACTTGTTCTGGTACAAATTTCCCAGTGACGAATTAACACTTACGCGCGACAGTTTGACTAGGATCTGTTCTACAGTGCCGGCCGAAAGTAGCCAAGGATTGGAATGCGTTCCGCGCTCCGGGAACGCTTTAGAGAACGCGCGTTCCGGGAACGCGTTCCGGGAACGCGTTCCAAGGATTTTTGACATCCTGGAACGCGTTCTGGCTTTCTCCGGGATACCTGGAACGCACCCAGAACGCGCTCGGAACGCGTTCCCAGAACAATGCAGGTGGGCAAAAGTCGGAACATCAAAGCTGGGAATTGATGTCATAGCCAATCACAAGCTGAGATTTACACCCTTCCCAGGCGCGTTCGTGAAACGCGTTCAAGGAACGATGCAGGTGTTTAATAGGATAGTAATTAAATTATGAAAAGATGCCAAAACACCTTTTATGCTTTACACCCATTCTTAGGACCATAAAAGTCAGTCCAGATTTCGATTGAAATATAATTATTTGGAGCTGATCAGCAACATTTTATCACAATGCATTTAATTATTAGATTAAGAATGATTTAGTAGAATAAATAGATTAGAAAAATATTAATAATTGAAAAATAAAAACTGTTTACCACATTTGAACATAATTACATATTTTCCTATGTCAAAGATTTGCAAGACATAAATATAAAATATACAAATTAGTCTCAAAATAAAACATACAAAATATTAATACAATTTACAGTTATGTAAAAAGATTATTGTGATCTTGTTGTTTAATTATTTAGCTTAAAATTTTTTTTATATTATTATTTAGTTTTTCGTAATTGCATTATTTTATTAAAACATCAATAAAAACGTAGAAAATACTGTCAAAATAAAACGTACAATTTACACAGTTATGTTAAAAGCTTGTTATTATCTTGTAGTTCAGGTATGTAGCTTTAAAATTTTTTTATATTAATTAATTTTTCACTTTTAGAGTATTTTATATTAAGACATTAAAACAAAACGTACAAAATAATGTCAAGAAATGTACAAAATAATGTTAAAATATACAGTTGTGTAAAAAGCTTGTTGTTATCTTGTAGTCCAAGTATGTAGCTTAAAAGATTTTTTTGATTATTTAATTCTTCCCAAATTCTTAACTACAAATTATTACAATTATAAAGATAACTCTGTACTGTAGACAGATTAAACCTGGCTGATCTTGATGGAAATTAATCTGATCAAAATTCAGTTTTAGGATTAAATACTATTATTAAATTTAAGTAATCAAACAAACACTATTTATTTCAATCTTATGGATCTGTTTTTTAGAAACGGATTAGTAATTTTAACTTTGGTTAAGAAGATTTTAAATCTACACTTAATTTTAAAACACTTTAATTCTTAATATTAAATCCCTTTTAAGTGGGCTACAGTAGTAAGATTTTGTTAACTAAAATTTATGAGTTCAAGGCTTTATTAAATCATCAGTAGTTCAAAAAACAAAAAATTGCTTAATTTTAAAAGAATATTAATTTTAAAAAACACAAGAACAGCTCAAAAAACTACTAATTTATTAAACTTTTGTTTCAAAATCTTTGTGGTTACTTTGCGCTTGCGGTCAGGACTCACGACAGCTCGAAATATAAGCGTTAAGATGCCAGGAATTTTTTATTTTGAAATCCTAAAATATGCTAATTCTTCGATTTCCAAAATCGAGATATGACAAATTTTATTTTATTAAATTGTAGTGAAAAAAAATCTGTTGTTAAATTACAATAATTATGTTCGGAACTGTTTCAACAACAATTTAATTTAAAATTTTAAATTAAATTGTTTTTACAACAGTTCCAAACATATTATTTTTATCTTGTGGTTCAAGTATGTAGCTAAAAAATTAAAAACAAAAGCTCAGACCGCAAAAGAAACACCATAAAAAACTGTTTTAAAACATTCGGGCAAACAGCGGCCAAACGTTTTAATGTTTTTAGCATGATGACAAATTTAAAATTAAGTTTTTGTAAGTTAATTGGTACAGAGATGGTATCAAATCATAGTCAAATCCAAAAAAATACAATTAATATATTTTGGGTCCTCCATTCATAGCAATAACTTGCGGTACAACTTTATGAATGGGTTGAATATATTTACGACAGACATTTTTGGTTATCTTGGACCCCAGAATTTTTTAATGCTATCATACAACTCTTGTTTGTTACGTGGCTTGGCTTCGTTTCATAAATATTCCTTGAATTGATGCCAGCAGTTTTCAATTGGGTTCAAGTCAGGGGACTTTGAAGGCTAATCTACTTGCTTTATCCCCCCCCCATCTTTTCGAATTCCCGATTTGTATACATACTCTTAGGCGGGATTTAGTAAAATCAAGAAATTTTTTATGGAGAAGTACGACAGTTAATTCAATGTACACAAAAATCTCGAGAAAATTTGAAAATAGTTTGTATACGACCGGAAAAAATAAGAAAGAAAAAAATATGCACAACCAGTTGTTTTTTCAAAAAAAAAATGTTTTATGTTTATGTTGTTTTTGTTGTATTATGATATTGTTTTTTTCGTTAGCCAATTTCATATACAAATTATTTTTTGATCTTCTCGAGATCCTTGTCTACATTGAATTAACCGTCGTGATTCTTCATATAATCGAAAATCCAAAGATTAAACCTCAATAGCCTATCTATAAAAAAACTAGCACATGCACTGTTGCATTTTTTTTAGTTTGATGAAACGTCAATTGAAAAAATTGTACTCACAGCAATCTTTGACAAGCGCGAAATCGCCACTTTTTCAATTTGAAGGTTATATTTGTATGTGTAAGAAACAGCTATAAATTTAAAAAAGTGGCGATTTTGCGCTTGTCAAAGATTGCTGTGAGTATAATTTTTTCAATTGACATTTCATCAAACTAAAAAAAATGCAACAGTGCTGTGTGATTAGATCAATGTATAAACAAATCATTATCGTATGATAGAAATGTTTATTTAGTGAGCAGCTGCCCAAACCAAATGGAAATTTTCTATAGTCCACATAATGTCGATCTCAGACTAGTCCACATCTTTTCTGTCTAAACATACACCCGGGGAAAATTGTCCCTTTTTCCTGCTTTATTCTTAGAGCATTTTTCAAGGCTAGTCTACCACTTTTTTGAATTAAATTAAAAAATAGCTGAATAAACTATAGTTTTAGCTGCGCAATGACATATGTCTATAATCATTCTGTTGCCGAGATATACTTTTTTAAATAAAAAATAATATAAAGAAGATGATGAATTTAAATTACAAAATTTACCCACGTTGTTTAATTATAGTTAGTGCGGTGCAGTGCGCTCCAGACAAAGTTTACCTACGTTCTCTAAATATAGTTGGCGCGATGCCGTGCGCCAATGATTGCAATTTTAATTCTACAGTAAAAATAATAATAAGAAGAAGATGATGAAATGAATAACATATTTTACTCACGTTCTCTAAGTATAGTTGGTGCGGTGCGGTGGGTTAAATTGCAGTGTGGCACCCATGCACCACCGATGATTACCTACCGGCGCGGGGCGCTCTTGCGCCACCAACGCTGATTATTATTTTTTAATAAATAAAACTTTGAATTAAATTTGTCATTAGTAATGCAAAAATTAAAAAAAGTACTTTGTTGTTTTCGCCGATATCCGCGCGGTTGAAGCAGATGGCGCTGGGATTTGGTACCATTTCTGCCACCAATTAAAACCCGTCTGCTTTTTTGTGCGGTTTTTATGAGGGGATGTTGGTTGTCTGCTCTGTACAATCCTTATTGTTGCCAAAAGGCTGTAATTGTGCGGTTGGGAGTTTTTATTTGTCTATTTTTCAAATTTTTTATTTTGATCAATAAATCGATAACAAGGACCTAAATCAAAAAAGGCTTTCTAAGAAAGTTGCGTAATTCCTTCTTCTTTCTTATGAGCCCATGTTTATTTTTGATCAACCAATAACGAATGAGGAATATCGCTTTTAAGGATGGAGCGTTGGAATAATAATAATAATAAGAAGAAGTAGAAGAAGAAGAAGCTTCTGAATTCCAAAATTTACCCACGTTCTCTAATAATGGTTGGCGCGGCGCCACGGGGCTAAATCGCCCCGTGGCGCTCCTGCGCCACCCATGATATAGAGGTTTAATGTTGAATTTTTAAATTTAAAATTTTTAAATTCTCAATATTACTAAATTTAGCCTAAGAGCATGTATACAAACTGAAAATTCGAATGTGGCTAAACAAAAGATGGGGCTTAAACAAGTTGATTGGCCTACTCAAGTTTTCCAACTTAAATTCAATTAAAAAATGCTGGCATTAACTGAATGAACATTTAAAAAACTGTTTTTATGGTGTTTCCTTCGTGGTCTTATCTTGTGTTTTAAATTTCTAAGCTGCATATTTGAACCACAAGATAACACTGATATGCTTGGACAACAATTTAATCTGAATTTTTAAAGTTTTTTCTCTCCAATTTAAGGCAATAAAATTTATTGTGCCACGATTTTGGAAATCGGTGGAATTTTTATTTTGAGATTTTAAAATAAAAAAAACATATTTGCTGCAATTTGTAACGCTTATATTTCGAGCTGAACTAAAAAAGGGTATAATAAAACTAAATCAAATAGTGTTTTTTAAATACTTAACTCAATACATGTACAATGTATATAATCATAAGGCAGGATTTTGATCAGAATAATATGCCCGCCAGGGGCGGGTCCACTAAACGCGTGCTGACTAGGTGCTATCTTAGCACGTTGTTTAAAACTCTTGTTAATGTTTTAATTTCTGGGTTTTTTCTTGAGAAAACTTAAGAGACTCTTTTTTTAGATAGAATAAATTAATATTAAAGAGTTTTATGCATATTTGTTTGAAATAAAATTTAATAAAGCCTTAAACCGTAGTTAGGAGTTTTGCTAACCCGTAACTAGGTGTTATTCCTTTAATAGTTTGTATTTTCAACAAATATGTATTAAATGAATAAAATATCAATTTGTACCATGTAAACAAAAAGTTCTGTTAGATTTTTCGAGAAAAAACCCAGAAATTAAAACATTAACATAAGTTTTAAACAACGTGCTAACATAGCACCTAGTCAGCACGCGTTTAGTGGACCGGCCCCAGGAGTCTACCATTCTGAATGCCTGAACTGGTGATGCCCAGAGCACCGAGCTCTGGAACTTTGAGGCGGAGCTCAGTTTTCAGCAGCTCCAAAGAAAGCATTTGGAGCTCCGGAGCTCCGCCCTATTTTTATACAAAGTTCACGAATAATTAACAATAATAGCATAAATTTTTTGTCAAACTTTTTTAACTAAAAATTTTTCAAATATTTTAAAACAATAAAATTAGTTCTAGAAATACAGATAGAATAGTTTACAATGTATTTAAAGCTAAAATAAGCTATAAATAGCTCATTTAAAGGCAGAACTCCAAACCCTTGGAGCTCCGGTGCTCCCTCCGCTTTAGATGGCGGTATCTCTGGAGCATGGTGGGAACATCACTAGCCTAAACGTTATTTAGTTATGACACTTTTATTACCAAAAATACAAAAACAATATAAGTTTTAAACTGTAATTATTTTTTAATTTATCCGGTTTTTTACTTGTGAATTTTAAACGCCGCTTTGAACATAGATTCACCCCTTTTTTTCTTGTGAATTTTTTTGCTTGTAAATTTTTAAATTTTAAATTTCAATAATGTTTGAACAAAAGAACTTTGCTTAATGATTACAGAATACCAGTTTGGCTGTTTAAATTCGAACTATAAATGGTACATGTTAAAATTTATAATTGTTTAGTTACCGTATATGTTATGTATTACAGTTAATTAAGCTGAAATTAAGTTATAACAAACTTATTTAAAAATACTTTGCTTTTTAATACTTATTGACGTGTATAAAAAAAAAAATAGTTCCAGAAATAGTTACAATAATCAGAAATACGTTTATAGTTACAATGTTATTTATTGGCGCATTCTGAGTTTCATTTTTTGCGCTTAAATTTAATTATATTTGGGTTTTTCAAAAATAGCAATGAAATTAGCGAATAAATTTTTAAAAACTACATACATTTATTTGATTGGTTTTTTTTAATTTGACACCATTTTAAAAAATTGTATTCTTGATTTTGGAGAAATTTTGACTAAAAAATATCAAATTTTCTATGTTTAAATGCGGTA
Organism: Microlaimidae sp. YZB2_3; assembly: GCA_030248175.1. Taxonomy (NCBI): domain Eukaryota; kingdom Metazoa; phylum Nematoda; class Chromadorea; order Desmodorida; family Microlaimidae; species Microlaimidae sp. YZB2_3. Next base: position 1,202 of record JASAMX010035174.1, on the reverse strand, counting down.
ATCTATATATTTTACTAAATCATTTTAAACTAATAATTAAATGCATTGTGATGAAATGTTGCTGATCAGCTCCAAATAATTATATTTCAATCGAAATCTGGACTGACTTTTATGGTCCTAAGAATGGGTGTAAAACATAAAAGGTGTTTTGGCATCTTTTCATTATTTAATTACTATCCTATAAACACCTGCATTGTTCCTTGAACGCGTTCCACGAACGCGCCTGGGAAGAGTGTAAATCTCAGCTTGTGATTGGCTATGACGTCAATTCCCAGCTTTGATGTGCCGACTATCGCCTACCTGTATCGTTCTGGGAACGCGTTCCGAGCGCGTTCTTGGTGCGTTCCAGGGATCCCGGAGAAAGCCAGAACGCGTTCCAGGATGTCGAAAATCTTTGGAACGCGTTCCCGGAACGCGCGTTCTCTAAAGCGTTCCCGGAGAGCGGAACGCGTTCTAATCCTAGGCTACTTTCGGCCGGCACTGTAGGTACCCACAAATCAGCATATTGGAAATGTGTACTTTTTGTTTTTGGAGATTTGCAAAAATCTTTTTCTGGAATATGCAGAAAAATTCCTGCTCTAGAGGTTGAACATAGTTGAAAAGAAGGCAGCTGTTCAACTGTTCGAAAGGTCACAGAGGAACTTCCAAAAAGAATGTTCAAAATGGCCACTATAAGAAGTGCGGTTGTGAAATTCAGACAAATTCCTGTTGGCTTGCGTTTAGCTTTTATAAAATCATTTTTTGATTTAAAATCCTTTTTGTTGTAAAAGAATCCTTTTATGTTAATAGATTATTGACCGGTAAAGAATTATTTTTGGTAACAAGTTCTTTTCTGGTATAGAATTTCCTTTTTTTGCTGCAGAATTTTTTTTTGACGATTCTTGACTAATTTCGCGTTTTTTTTTCCGATTTAATGACTCTTTCGATTAATAAAAGCAGACAATTTTTTTCTTCTTTTGTATTTTGTCCAAAACTTTTGGCAAATGTGAGGGTTTTCCTGTATTTTTTAAGTTTTTTCTGAAGGTCTTTTTCAGTTCAAAAGTAATAAAGTTGTAGCTCTCATTCATGCTCTAATTGTAGCACGCGTGATTTTGAAACCAATCATCTATCAGCTAATTGCCGCCGAGTAAAATTGGTTTTTGCTCTGCATAACGGATTCCCATGATTTATATCGTTAGAAACAAATAATGTTTCTTCATTAG
>JASAMX010035170.1:0-14792 GCA_030248175.1 Microlaimidae sp. YZB2_3 | reverse complement strand
TTTGCATGTACCCAATGTGGTGTGTGTTTGTTTTTGCATTATATTAGTGTTTGTTTGTTAGTAATGTTTTTTTGCATATGTTACATGTGCAGTATATTACTGTGACCCTGGGACCAGGGTTGTTTCGACGATTTAGGGTCGATGGAGCCTAGGGAACTTGGAGCTGGAACTTGGAGCCGTAAGTGGGGAACTTGGAGCCGTAAGTTGGGAACTTGGAGCCGTAAGTTGGGAACTTGGAACCAAAAATAAAAATCGCTAAAACGTTTACCTAAGCCTAAGCGAAACCTAAATTTAAGCCGAAACCAATTTTTTCTGAAAGGCTCCAAGTTCCAATTGCTCGTGGCTCCAAGTTCCCAAAAATTTCCCATGGCTCCAAGTTCCCTGCTTGTGGCTCTAAAGACCCCGTACCGTTTCGACGTCCCCCGCGCGCAGTATTTGAAGCTCCAGCCAGAGCGCGGGTTTCGGATTAAAGCTTGGCAAAAAGATGCCATATGGCATCTGGTTTTGAATTGTTCTTGATTTGAAGGCGAAGCATTGAAAGATGTTATTTCGCTTCGTTTTGCATTCCCACCAGGCTGCTAAGTGTTTTCACTAAATTTAACTTTTTATTAAAATTAACTTTTTAAAAATATTTTGTTGTTATTATATTATTTTATTCGCAGTTTTGTCCTTTTATATCGCTTCCGGCCTTGTTTTTTTCAGGTACCGGCAGCTTTAAATCGTTATTTACGGGACTATCAAAGAGATGGCATTAAATTTTTATTTCGTCAGTATTGTTGTGACGCCGGAGGAATACTCGCAGACGATATGGGCCTCGGAAAAACAGTACAAGTAACGCATTTTTTTGAACGGAAACAGGCTTTCATAAGCCTATTGGTTTCTTATTTTATATTCGTTAGTTTTAATTTGTGTATTTATATCTTTTTAAAATGTTTTGCCGTTTTTTTTAGGTAATCGGTTTCGTGTCTGCTATTTTGGGTAAAACGGGGACCCCGGTTGATCTGCAACCATTTAAGTCCGAACTTTTAAAAAAGTTGGAAGTGGAGGACTCCCTGGGACCGAGCATTATTAGTTCTTCGCAGTCCGATTTTCCGTCGAAAACAGTCAGCGACTCTTGGGCGACACTTGACGGAAAGATCCCAGCTGGTAGCGGTGTTGTCGAACCGGTTTCTTTACCGGTGTTAGTGATTGCGCCCGCAACCCTTTTGAATAACTGGCTGGAAGAACTAGAAACTTGGGGATACTTTACTTGCGGGTATATAAACATAAAACTATTTTATTATCATTATTTAATAATTTTTATGTTAAAAATTAAATTTTGTAAAATAGTTAGGTGTTATTTTGGTTGTTTAGAAAATATCACGGAAGCGATAAAGATATAACGCTAAATAAACTTAGAAAAGGACAGATTGATGTGGTTTTAACTTCTCATTCAACAGCGAGCAATTGCATGGTAATTATAACATAAACTTCAAGTAGATGTAAATTGGAGAACATTGTTTTATTTTATTTAAGCAATTTTATAAGCAATAGAAAAAAAGTTGAATAAAATATTTTCTGTTTGTGTAACCTTATTTTGTTTTCAAAAAGCTTTATTAAGCTCTAGAAATTGTATAAAGTGCGTTTAGGCAATAAAACTGATTAGCTACCGATATGTGTTGATTGGTGTAAAATAACGTTAATTTTCTAAAGTTGTAACAAAAAAATCTAAATACTACAGAATTAAGTTCCAAGCCCGATAATCTATGTCAACTGACATTCAAAAACTTTTTATTTAGGTCGAATTGAATTCTATCAAATGGAGTTGTGTGATAGTAGATGAAGTCCATAGGATTAAGGTAAGTAGAATAGAAATCAAAGTGCACAATAATGATTTATGCATTTAAAATCAGAACAAAAAGCAGCATTTTTGTTTGTGAATTGATACTAATGTATAGTTTTATTAATTTCAAAAGAACTTTTTTTCGGAAGGATTGAAGTATTTTAAATGAAAAAGTAATGAAAAAAATATTTTAAGCTGTAAAAAGTTAACCATTTTTTTTCCTTTTTAATATTGGTAATACGCTTATCTCGAAACATTTTTATGATCATAATTTTAAACTTAAATTTCAAGAATAATAACTCTCAACTGACCAAAGCTTTAAAGACATTGAAATGCCAGCGAAGATTTGGCTTAACTGGAACGCCAATGCAAAACAATCTGGATGAACTCTGGTGTATATTAGATTGGTAAACATGGTTTATATAGCTCTATCAAATATGAATTATCTTGGTATTATGTTCATTTAAAGCAGTGCCGAAAATTTTTATTAATATTGCTGTTTTTTTAATTTTGTAAAGCTAAAAAGAAAAAAATCTTTGTCAGCGTTGATGTTTATAGCTAAATAAACAAATTCAAAAAAAATTATGAGGATCGTCAGGTGCATAGACTGTTATTTCAAACAAAAAAGTTTTACGGACTTTATTTAGTAAAAACTTCACTCGAAATTGCGAACTTCAAAAACATTGTTTCTTCCATTTTAAAAATTTGTTATAATCAAAACTTAATAAAACCTGTATTCTATTTTTAATCTATCCACATTATTTGGATAATTTGCTATGTTAGGTTTCGAATTGTGATAATTTTTTATACTTCGTTTTTCAATGATTTAGGGCAAATCCTGGTTGTTTAAAAAGTTTACAAGAATTTCGGGCAAGCTTTGCAACTTTTTTGGAACGCGGTCGACAACACACTGTGAAAAAACGTCAATTGGTAAATTGCAGAGAAAGTAATTTTTTTTAATTAATATTTTTAGTTGAAATAATTTGTATTAAAAACTCTCCGCTCGAAAACTAAAAACTGAAAAAAAAATTATTATAAAACACTCAATATTACATAAATATTAACAGGGTCATTGCCGCTCTTTGTTATAAAACAAGGTGTTGGAAAGATCATTTTTGCAAAATGTTTTGATTACAATAAATTTTGAATGCGAATCAACTGCGATCAGATTGTTGTTTTTGGTGCCTGTTATACTTTAAAACCATTAAAAGTACTAGTATTTTAAGGCTTTTTTAGCATAGGAAAAATGTTTTTATAAAAGAAAAAAATTATTGTATTTAGAGCAAGAAAAACTACAAACTGAGCTAGAAAAGTGGGTTTTGCGAAGAACAAAGGATATTATAAAAGAACAACTCCCGAAGAAAGGTATTCCTGAATGCTATGAATTAAGTGATTAAAAAATAAAATTATTTCCTTTCTGTAGTACTTTCTTAAATTTGATAATATAATTTTTCTTTGGTCAAGTAAGTATCGTCGCTTTTATATTGTTATTGTCTGTTTATGTTATTTAAGCTCTAACTCCATAGAATTATTCTGATTGAAGCTTTTGTTGTAAATTTTAGAGGAACCTAACTACCTAACATATTTTAGAATGTTTTTACTTAATAAATAATAATATGATAGTTTTAGTTAAATTAAATCCACAGAATAATTCGTGTGATCATTTTGTATTTTCAAACAATCTTTTGTTTGAAAATTGTAGTCAATGCGTATAAGAAAACAATACAAATCAGTCAAGAATAGTGGCTTATGCTTTTTAAATTTTTATTGTTGGATATAATGAAAAATTAATCTAATAAATTTTTATTATATTTCCGACCTATTTTTTTACAGGTAATAAAAAATGCAGAACGTTAATTATTACTTTGTAACTAAACTTTTTATTGATATAATAATAATAATAGCAAATTTTATAAATACGTCACAGAGGATTTTATATTTTACAGAAGATAGGGTGGTGTTTTGTCCTGTTAGCATTTACCAGGAAAAATGCTACAAAGCAGTGTTGGCTTCTAGTGATATGAAATTGGTGTCAAGTCAGTGGTACCCTTGTGGCTGTGGAAGTAGACGCAACAGAGGAAACTGTTGTTTTAAAGTAAAATTATAAACTTTTGGATCAAAATACTAGGATTGAATACAGATTATATTTATGGTTTGTTTTTGACACAGCTAATTCTCATTTCAGTACTTGGAATTTTTGACATTTTCATCATGATTAATATAATAAAAAGTCTGCGAAAGAGATTATTTTACTCTTTCCTCTTAAACAAGTTTAAAGCAGGTGAAACCTGCTTTCTATTCGTCTACCCAAAACACAAGAGACCGTCTTAAGGCTGGTTCATAGACAATCGTCCTTTAGACAAAATCCAAAGGACAATTTTAGAAAAGCCAAAACGTCCTTTGGGAGAAGTATGAATGCTACTTGAAATTTGTTCTTTAAACAAAGTCGAAAGGACAAAGTCCAAAGGACAAAAAAGTATGAACACGTCCTTTGGAAAAACTCCAAGAGACTTTTTTCCTTTGGACTTTGTCCAAAGGACGTTTTGCCATAAGTATGAACCAGCCTTTAATGACATTTTTTAGAGAAAAACGCTTGGGCATTTTTTGTTGAACATTGACACGACTTAATACTCTAAGTAAAAAAATCCATCTATGGTGAAATAGTTTGTTAAGCAAAAGAATCTTCTAGTATAAACCATTAAAAATAAATCATTTTCCTTCAACCTAAAAAAAATTGACATGGTCAGAAAACTATGCGTTTTGTTTACCTAAAGTAAAAAAAAACTTAACGAAACTCCAAGTGCAAGCTAACCTTTATCATGCATCTTTTTAATTAATTGGTGATACTAAAAAAAAGCGAGCAAATCTAATGTTTTAAAAACTTTTTAAAACATAGGTAAATAGTAGTTGCAGCAGTGTTGTCACCACACCTCGACCTATGAGCTTGGTCTGGGGGAATTTTCAGCCACCTGTCTCAAATCCTGTGTTGACACTGAGCTTCTTGATTTTTCCAGAATTGGGGGTTAACCTTTTCTCCCCCCCCTTCTCATTTTTGAGTGGGGGGTTAAACTCCCTATCTTAGAATTTGGGGAGTTAACCCCCCAGGCCCCAACCACCCCCCGTGCCCATGTATGTCTTAAATCTTTTTTTTTAAAATTTTTTTAAACATTACTGTAAATTGGTAAAAAATTATTCTTTGTTATGTTTATTCAGAAGATTTTACCAATCATCAATTCAACTGTCATTTATATTGTTTAACAAGGTAAATTTTATTTTTTATAGGTAAACGACAAAGGAAAGAAAATTAGAGCTTTAACTTTAGCCTTGTTACACCTTTTGACAAAAATATCAAACCACATAGCTCTACTGTTTCCACCCTCCACTTCGAAACAAAAAATTAAAGAAGACAACGAAGTTGGCCAAAATATGTACAGCTATAAGGAAATTGAAACAATGGTTCTTAATTCCCTGTCAGAATCGCCACTAACAGGCAAAATGTCACAATTATCAAGTCTAGAGTTAAGTGGCAAAATGAAAGTTCTAAAGAAATTGCTGGAAGTTTTCCATACGCAGAAAGACAAAGTGCTTTTGTTTTCGCTAAGCGTTAAAGTAAGAAGGAATTTCAAGATTAATAATACTATAAAAAAATTAGCGTTTCATTTTTTATGCAATAGGTAAAATTCATAGATGAACAAAGGGGGGGTAGGGTGGGGTCCACCCCCCAGCCTCGAAATTTCGGGCCCCCCTAGAAAAAAAATCCAGGGGCCCCCCTCCCCCCAAATGTTAGAATTTTTTACCCCTGACCGCCCTCTAGATTTTGAAATCTGACCACCCCCCTCCCCTCCGCTCTTGAGAAAATTTTAAGTACTTTTTTTATACTAAATTTTCTTCCAAAAACGTGAATTTTTAACACAAATTCATGTTTTTACACCCTTTTATACTTGAATATCGCTTTTTATTCAATAAAATGTAGTATTACTTATAAAAAACTATTATTAAACCTTTAATGGTTTAAAAGTATTTTGCTTCGGAAATTAGACCCCACCTGACCCCGCTCTAGGTTTCAAAATCTTCCACTCCGGGTCGACCCTCCCCCTAGAAAGCTAGGGGGGGAGTTCGAACCCCCTAGGACCCCCTCCTAGATTTTGAGATGTCATTTTACCCGGGGTAAACACCCCCCCCCCCCAGCTTTTTGACCGTGTTCATCTTTGGTAACATTACCACCTTTTTTCGTAAACTTAAGCATTTATTGTCATTGTCATTGTGTATTAAATTGTAATTTCAATTTTTTAAATAGTACTACGTTTTATTTTAAAGCTACTTGATATTATCGAAAAGTTTCTTTGTGACCAAAACTACATTTTTCTAAGACTGGATGGTTCTACCAATTTGGATCAGCGCCAAAAAATCGTCAAACAATTCAACAAAGATCCCAATACTTTTGTGTTTCTGATTTCTACCAAGTATATTATTTTTATTTGACCGTTTTATGTTTTTTTAGTAATAAAGATAATAAACAAGGAAAAAAATTTTGGAGGGAAGGTTTTAGCCCATGTAAGTTAAAGTAAATTTATTTAAAAAATAAGTAATGTAATTAAAAGTTGCACAGATAAAAACTTAAAGAAAAGCCAAAGTTTTAGGATTTTTTTAAAATTAAAAACAAGGAGATTTATTAAGTGATAATTAATGTATTAAAATTAATCAAAGTAAAAATTAATTAAGTTAATAAGTTAAAATTAATTAATTAATTAAGTTGCTTCGGCGTGGGAAGTTTTGGTAGGCGTAACGCACAGGAAAACGACAACTTTTTTGACGTCTTTCCGGTATTAAAACTAGCTTATTAAAACTAAAAATATTTTATTAAAACTAAACGTGTTGGTTTGAAGTAATTTGCAATCATGTGAAACGTACAAATTCTTCGAACAGTGTTAGAGACAGCAAAAGCTTCGTTGCACTGTTTTTATTGCAACATTATTGTACAACGCATTTAAAAATAGCTAGAAGTCTAACATTTAGGGCGGGTGGCGTGGGCTTAAATGTAACCGGTGCCAACAAAGTCGTCATATTCGATCCCAACTGGAATCCAGCCCACGATCTGCAAGCCCAAGATCGGGCCTATCGCCTCGGGCAATCACGTGACGTTCAAATCTTTCGCCTTGTAACCGAGCGAACACTGGATGAAGCTATTTACCTTCGACAAATACACAAGCAGGCGCGTTTTTTTCTAACTTATGATAAAAAAAAATCGCGCAATTTATAGTGCAATGTGTTACAAAATCATGGGTACATTGCGCTTAGAGAAAGGCAGATGTTTCTTTGTGTTAAATTTAAGAGTTCTTTAGAATATGGGATTGGTCTTTAAAATATGGGAAAGCCAATTGACTAGCAAAAATATTTTTGCTTAGTAATAAGCTCATATTTTCCTGACAAAAAAAACACGAGCTATTGTTTACTTTAGACCAAGCTTTAATTAGAAATTTATAGTGAAGAGACCAATCGCAGGTTTTACAGAATTTGAAAATCAAAAAAAAATGTTTTTTCACACCGTGACCTTGTTTAAATTTTATAAAAAAATAATTTAAAAGATTATCAAACTAGCTGTTAGTTTTTTTAATATTTTGTTTTCGACTGAAGTATATAAAACTTTTGAGATGTAATAGTAAAAATCATGTTATATAAAAAAAGTCTTTTTTACGGTTATTTGTGTAAAGTACCACCATTTTTTTAGTGTCTGTAAAACCGTCAAAATTCTGTTAATGTAGTCTTTTGCCGATTTGTTTAATACCTAAATTGTTTTTGTTAAACAATTGTCATGTTGTTTCAAAGATTGCTGGTTTTTATTAAAAACAGCGAAACTTTATTTAATGAGCAAGAGCTAATTAATTACAGTATCAAAAAACTAACGACAGATGGTACATTTTATGCAACTTTCAATGCTCTTTTAGGAACTATAAAATCTGATAAGTTTTAAGAGTATTCAAAAAATACACAAAAAACACTAACATTCCATAAATTTTTAACATTATTTTTTTATTGAGAAGTTTTAATGTTTCAGTCAAAGCACAATTATAATAAAATTAAAGACTCGTTTGTCAAAATTTATTAAAATTTTTGTACTAATTTTAAAAATTATAAATGTTGTGGTTTTCAAACTCTGTATCACTAGCGATCAATCACCCCACTACAGCACTACAACTTATTGACTTAACTAAAAATAAATAATTAAGAGTTTTTTAATCACGAGAATGGTCTTTTAATGTGCAAAAAAAGCTTCGGCTTATCTTTTTTAAGTTTTTTTTTAATTTGGCTCAGTTTTTTCACATTCTATAAAATACACTGCATAAATATTTTTTAATACAATTTTCATCTACAACAATGCTCTTTCTATAATTTTGTTTTTGACTATTTTTTGTTATAGATGCTTGAGAAAGTAGCCATTACGTCCGCCTATCCAAGAAGATTTTTGAACAAAAATGAAATTTTCGGCTTTAACCAAATCGTGAAGTTTAGAAATGATAGAGAAACAACAGAATCATTACTAGAAGTAAAATAATATCATTAAATTATAATAAAGTTACATTTTAATTTGAAATAACATGTTTGATTTGAAATTCTGGTTAATCTAATATAAGCTTGTTTTTTTTTCAAATAAAAGTTATTTAATGATTATGATAAAACAAAAAATACTATGAAATATACTAAACATTGAAATTTTTTTTTATGTGTTAACGAAATGTTTCAATGTGTTTCGTTTAAATAATTAAAACAATGTTTCAGAGAGCTCAAAAGGTGAAAACCAAGCTTGCTGGATTTGACACTGTGAAAAATAACGACGAAGAGCAATGGATTTCAAAAAATGTTAAATCACAAGATTTGGAAAATGAAAGTTTTAGTTATAATATTCGAGAGAAAAATGTGGATTCGGATGTAGAGGAGAATGAAGAATTTTTATCAGGTGATGATGATGAGGATTGGGAAGGACGTACTTCAACTCCCAATTCCTCCCATCACAGAAACTCTGGGCACTTTGAAAATCTTTATGAAGAATTGGATGTGGAAACTCAAGCTGCAGTATACGCAGGGATTGATGAGGTTTTAGGTATGATTATTGTATATTCGAGTTTTTGAGTACACATTATTGTATTTTTTGAGTAACATCATTACTATTAAATTTAAAATGTTAAAAAAATTCGCTTAAACCTTCTACATAGTAAAAAAGTGGGCAGTGGCATGAAAATAAATTTAAGATTTTTTATAATTTTTGCGATGAAATAGCTTTTTTGTAATCCGCATTTTTCCAATTTCATTAAAATCAATGTCGCTGTTTATATTGTTTACTGCACTATAAAATTCGTCTCTGTTCACATAGACACGAGGTCAATATGATTGATCTACTGAAAAATCTTAAATTTATTTTCATGCCACTGCCCACTTTTTTACTATGTAGAAGGTTTAAGCGAATTTTTTTAACATTTTAAATCTAATAGTAATGATGTTCTTTTGTAGAAAACTGTGGGGCCGTTCACATACACGAAAATCAACAGCTAATGGCAGATAGTAGCTTAGAAAGACATATTACAGATTGCGCGGCCAACGATCTTAATGCAGGACGACACTCACAAGCTTTGGCTGAGGAATACTGCTCACCTTTACCGTCTAAGCCGATAAAAACTAATAAAGTAACACAATAATTCGTTATTTTTTTATAATAGGTAAGTTAAGTTTTATTCTAGTGCTTCTGAGTTTGTATGAGTTTCTCTGAGGTTTTTTGTAGTGCTTTTGATTTCTCATATCAATGGCATATTTTTGGTACTAAGTTAGAAAAACTATAATTTATTTTAGCCCAAAGTTTATTGAAAATAATCATTAATTTTTATGAAAGTTCCTTTATTTTCTTTTTTAATGATTGTTTTTAAATACCATGATACCATGATTTTAAATACCATGATTTTAAATTTTAATGATAGTCATATGTTAACTTGGTCCAAAAATCTAAAGGGCTGGCTGTCCAGAGCAGATTTTCCTTTTAAATTTGAGTTTTTTTTTTGTTTTTGTTTTTTTTTTTTTGAAGAAGAAAAAGAAGAAAATGTTAAAACAATTTAGTTACAAATCATTGATTTAAGTTTTTATTTGACTAAAATATTAAATTTTGTAAACAAAATAGTATGGCAATTTTTCATATATTAATTTTATGAAAGGTACTTTTTTTACTAAAAATTAGTGTTTGTGTCAGCAAGTTCAGACCAAACGTAATTTTCAAAAATTAGCTGGGAAAAAGGAGGGGAAGATGGTGGGCCTACTTGAGAATTATACAGGAACGGGGTGTCAAAATGTCAAAAATTGAAAATGGGAGTCATAATTTTTTCTGGGGTCAAAGTGTTAAACTAGATAAACAGACCCCACGTTGTCCCCTTTGATGATCATTGATATGGTATTTAACAAGATTAATTTTAAAAAATTAAAATATTACTTGGTATTTTATTTCAATGTGCTTTTATTATAATCATATTATTTTAATGCTATTATTTTGTATAATTTTAGATTAATCTACAAAGAAATGGTAGCAAAATTCCTGGAGCTTCAGCCAAATACTATGGTAAAAATCTTGTTTTGTTTGGGCAAACACCACCAGACATTGCTAGGTAAATGATTATTATTATAAAAATAAATCATTAATTTATTAATTTTAGATTATTTTTCATTTAAAATATTTCGCATTAATCTAAAGTTTTTCACTACCTAAATTAAAAGATTATCTTTGTTTAAATTCACCCTGGCATTTTAAGAGCTCTAAAATGTCGTATGGTATTAGTTATCTAGTGATCACGTTTTGCTTTGTGGGATAGGTTCTCGGGGGAGCTAAATATTCCCGCCATTTAGACGTCCCACCCTAACAAACTCATGGAACAAATCTTTTTCATGATCGCGCCATTCTTTGCGCTGATTGGCTGCGCTCGTCATTGTTCCGTGAAAGTGACGTGAGCAATCGTCAGTTAACCAGATATGGGACGGAAAACGACACCCTTCGCCCATTACTCACAAACATGATCTAATTAACTATATAAAATTATGTTATCTAATATTGTATTGTGACACATTGTGTCCCTTCCGTGAAAACTCAAAGTGCAAGCGTTAATAAAAGGCGATTATCTTTCCCTATTCCTTGTCCGGCCTATGGTGTAATGGATAGCACGCCAGAGTCGACTTTGGAGGTTACGGGTTCAATTCCTGTATTGGCCAAATTTTTCAATAAATTTGGCTGTCTAAATTTTTCAGCGCCTGGTTATTTTCGCTTCTACTTTGGGTCGTCACATATTTGGTGGCCGATACACACCTCTGGGTATGTATACCAGTGTACCCCCCGTTCTACAGAAGGTAGACGGGCTTGTTGGGGCTGGTAGGGGTGTGTGGATTGAATCGAAGAGGCTGAGAGTAGCTCTTTCTCTTGGTGGGAAGGTGTGACACATTGTGTCCCTTCCGTGAAAACTCGAAGTGCAAGCGTTAATAAAAGGCGATTATCTTTCCCTATTCCTTGTCCGGCCTATGGTGTAATGGATAGCACGCCAGAGTCGACTTTGGAGGTTACGGGTTCAATTCCTGTATCGGCCAAATTTTTCAATAAATTTGGCTGTCTAAATTTTCCAGCGCCTGGTTATTTTCGCTTCCACTTTGGGTCGTCACAGTATATTTTGTGATAATATATTCTATTTTCTGACTTAAATAATGATTTATTTAATCGTTTAAGTTTGTTCTTAAATTATTACTGTTTGTTTTGATTTGCAAAGAAAGGAAGAGCGCGGAAGTGACGATTGCTCACGTCACTTTCACGGAACGACGCTCCACTAGCGCAGCCAATCAGCGCAAAGAATAGCGCGATCATTAAAAAAAGATCTCCTTGGTGATTATGACTGGCTCTGCGTTCATTGGTTGTCAAAAATTAAAATTCTGAATCCTTAGTGGCTGACTTTATAAGACCTTCTAACACTAAACAATTTCCGATTAAAAAGCCGGTTTGGGCCAGAGTGTTAAGTTCGTTTTGACTAAAAAAACTACTTTTGGATTTGTAATGTATCTATTCCTTATTATCTTTTATATTTTTTGTATCAACATTATGTCATGCGGGATTTGCATTAGAAAGAGGTGAGGGTAGGAATGCTGATCAAATTGCATTCTATTAATTTAGCGCTTATTCTTAAAGAAATACATTCTATCCAGTGGGTATATGAAAACGACAGAAGGGAATGATCTCCCTGTTTCTTGCCCCCTCCCCCAGGATACGGCCATGTGTGTCAGTTTCGTAAAATTATTGCGTGAAACATTTTAACTAAATATTAATGAATGCATATTATATTAATTGTCAGAATAATAAAATTTACGACAAAAGGTAAGTAAAAGTTGAAATATATTTTTATATATAAACAAACAACTTAAGTACTGTCTAGTTAATAACAAATAAATTACGCATTTTGCATTTAAATCAATGGTACAAAAGACAAACGCTTTTTAAGACTAAATAAAAATGGTGCATAAAATTTGTCAACACGTTTAAAATATTTTACATATCTTTGAAAAAAAAAAAACTTTCGACAATTTAATTTGAATTTTTTTAAAACCAATTTTATTGTTAATCAAAAGATATAAAAAGTGTTTCATTTTTTACTGTTGAAATTATCTGTAATATTTTAGGTCTCAGTTCCGTGCAATGGCGGAAAATTGTGACATTTCTCTGATGCAGTTAGCAGAAAAAGTTTTAAAAATGTCTGTAGCAGAGCGGCAGACATTTTTGGACACGTTTTATTCTCAACGTTTAAAAAACGAATCTCAAATATCAAATGAGAAAATTTCAAAATCTTCCTTGTATAGCAAGGTTTTACATCACTCCATTGCATGTATATCTCAAGTTGTAACTGATTTTCGTCAAAAATCTGATTTAGAAAGTTCTCCTCAGTCTGATAATAAAGTTTTATCTAAAAACAGTGAATATGTATCAAATTACACGCAAAAAGCATCTCAAGCGCATAGTGGTAAATTTGATTTTCAAACAACTTCTTCAAAGTCAGATTTGTTTTCTATTCCAGCTTTGGATAAATTGTTTAAAACTGGCGTTAATGAAGAGTTTTCCGCCGATTCGGTTGTTGAGACTGAATCACCTGATTTATTTGAAAAATCACCCACGTCTCCACTGGGAAATAAATTTTACTATGACAGTGAATTCAAATGTAATAATAATTATACTAAAATGGGAAACGTAGTTGCTAGAAATAGCGTTTGGCCTTCAGTTGAATATTCTGCAAATTTTAACCGAAATAATTTAGCAAACAAAATAGAACAAACAAATTGTGAACAACCTAAATCACCGTTGAACGAATTTTGCTCTAATAAATCTCCAGTTAAAAGAGAGAACGACGTGGATTTTTCACCTCCGGCTAGTCCTTTGCATTTCAGCCTATCGCTTTCACAATCCAGTGAAGATAAAGAAAAATTAATAAACAGAGGGGAGGAATTTCCTGAAGAGGCGTTAAGCAGCTCGAAGGATAATACAGACGATTCAATCGCTGTTCTGGACAAACTTTTAAATTTATGACTTTCCATTATGGTTATGGGATAAAGTTTATTTATAGCTTGGAGTTTATTTAATTTATTATAATTTATATAACTGTATAGTTTACTCAAAAAAGTAGAAGTTGCTCAAAAAGTAAAAGTTTATGGGCGTGGTAATTAATCAGTTTTTCTTAGTTGGATTGTTGCTGTTGTTGCATTACCTGAAACTTATCTCCCCTATGCAGATTATACAAAGGGAAGGTGCTGAGAAAAGCCAGCAGGGGCAAAAAAATTTCACTCCCATGGTTAAGACTCTTCGTCCAACATTGATAACGATGTTGGCAACCTTTACCGCTAGAGTGTTCACTGCGCGCAGTGTTCACCCATTCCGAGGTCTTAGTTAAAGGATTTTAAGTCGCCTCCTGATTTTGATCTTACATTTAATGTCGTACATGAGCAGCATAGGTGTTCCTGCAAGGCCAATGGTATATACAGACTTTACACACTATGGTCCGCATTTGTCCGCTAGTTTGCTAGATGGAAAACTGCCATGCATAGCCGACGCACAACTTCAATCACTCTAGCCATGCCAAGCTGTACTCATTTTTATAAAAGAAAAGATCCAGCAACCAGGTCCAGATGGTTGGTACCCGTAGGCCCATTGGGTGCTGCCTGAAAGTCAGCACGATCGTGGTGGCTCAATGTCACTTGTTAGTTGGCAAAAATTAACGGTGTGAAAATATGGCCAGGCCCTAAGAATTTGCGATAATTTTTGTCAAAAACTGAGTAACACCGGCGTCACCGTAATTTATGCTTTTTAAGTGAAATGGTTAAAATAATTGTATTACTTTGTTTTATAATAATGGCATTTAATACTGTGATATTATTTCTTTCTACTGTTTTATCATAATTATTTTTTATATGCCTAGCTGATGTGTTTTAAATTAAAAAAAATTAAAATTACAAAATTAAAGTTTACACATAAGCAAAAATACATAACAAAACAAATCTATGTATTGATTGTTTCAAATATAATTTATGCATTCTTATTGGTGTTGTGCAGATTTATTAGTTATCAGGTGAAAAACAGAAAAATAGAAAAATCTGAAAACATTACTGTGTTTCTCAGTAAAATAACAAATAATCTAATATTACACAAGTTTTGAGTTCTTTTAAGGGCCAAGATGAAATTCATAGTGTTTTTGCTATAATTGTGATTTTTAATGAAAAGAAATTGGATTGTTTAAGAATTTATTTTTAGGTCCAGGCAGGGATGCCTACTATACTAGAATTATACTATACTATACTACTATACTAGAATTATTTTGGGGTTTTATACTATACTATACTATACTAGAATTAAAACCACACATGTTATACTATACTATACTATAGACTAAAGTTAAAGTCTTCCGGGCTGAAATTAAGG
>JASAMX010035167.1:0-10994 GCA_030248175.1 Microlaimidae sp. YZB2_3 | reverse complement strand
TGTAGTTAAAAACATTACTGAACACATGACTGAAAATTCTTGTGGGTTATATATTTTTGATATAAACAATGATATTATAATAACTGTAATTTTTATTGTATATACGTCTCGTAAATGGACTTCTATTGTCAAAGCCTAATCTTGTAAATAAAATCTACAAAATTGTTTTTAATGCTCAGAAGGTCTTTAAATTTTTAAAATAACGACTTATGATTAAAATAAGGAATCTTATTAAAATAGAGTTTTAATAAAATCTTAAAATATAAATAATAAATATTCTCCTATTGAAGCGATTACATTAGCTCTTTAAATAAAATTTTACATATTTATCACTGTCTAAAATTGTAAAAAAATGCTTTAAAATTTGAATTTTTAAGGGTCTTTGACCTGGTTTTTCTCGGTTGGGCCAGGGTAAAGAAAATTACGTTTGTCGGGGCCGGGGCCGGGGCCAGGGTAGAAAAAATTATTGATTATTAGTGTTAAAACCCGCAATTTTTACTCCATTTTTTGTTAAACGTGGGAAGCAAAACAAGTTGAAATTGTTTATTTGTGTTTTTTTTTGTTAAAAATTGTGTCAAAACAAACAATTTTAAAATGCATTTTAACTTTTTTTTATTATTTATACCTGTGTAAGAAAACGACAATTATGTACAGAATAATTATTTAAGAAAGTCATGATTTTAATACTTTCCCCAATAACCAATTTCCGATAGGTTTTATACTTCTTACGTTTCACAAATATGAGGTAAAAATCTCAAGTTTTTTTCACTTAAACATTAATATTTCAACAAAGACTTTGGTAAAGACTTTAACCAGATTTTCAAAATGAAACTTAAAATACGCTTGTTCTTATTGATATTTTTTGTAACAAAAATAAACGTAGTGAAGAAAAAAAACGTTTCAGTTTATTTTTCTAAAAAAAACACTTAGCCATGTTTTAAAGGTAATAATGTACAATTGAACTATTAACATATTTAAACTATAAAAAAGTTACAAAAAAGTTAAAAATGTTTTGGGACACGGGTTTAAGTTTTGCATCAAAGATCATCAAAAAATCATCAAAATCAAAGACCAACAAAATTGACTATGTATGCATCACATTTTTAAAATATATAAGAATTTGCACAAAAATGATATGGCCTGAAAAATTTGTTTTTAAGTGCGTTTATTACATTTTAAGTATTTTCCCCACTGACTGCTTCTTTCTTTGCTCCAATCCTATGATTAGGTGAAGTTCCTTCATCCCGAAATTTTTTAAATAAAATATATTCTTTATAAGCATTTATTTCTAAATTTGCCCGCAAAAGGCTTCATTCCTTGATTGACTCTTGTGTGAGTTCTTATCTTCTTGTCAGCCTATGGCCAGGGGGAGGGGCCTACTGTGGGAAATCACCACATTTTCTATACCCCAAAAGAAAACCTAGCTAAGCTCTTGATGGTTACACATAGCCCTATTTTTATGAGCAAATACTTATACTCATTAATCTGAGTAATCTAAGGGGTTTTCAATGCGAGTACTAACTACTAAACTCACATTAGTTTTTTAATGTGAGTACTCAAATTTACTAAACTCACATTAAAACTTCCAAACTCAAGAAAAACCCACCTAGTTGATTCTCAGGTAGGACTCAAATCAGGCAGTACTATTCGCGAAATTGCATTCTAAACGGATTTTAACCAAAAACTTCAAATGTCCCAAGACTTAAATGTGGTAGGAGTCAAAAGTGGCAGGACTAATGTAGAAGCAATCAAATGTGGCATTTGGGATATTTTGTCAGGACTTGAGGCAATTCTCAAATCAAAAATAATAATAATAATTTTTTGATCAAAAACAAGTTCTTCCGCGGTAAGATCAACTACCAAGCACAGACTTAGGGACCGGTGTTAGATACAGTCCCCGCCCCATCTAATTGTAGAAAGCAACCAAAAACAAGGAAGCCACAAGAAAAAAAAGAGGACACAGTACGTAAGTTCAAAAAAACAGATAAGTAAATTTTAAAATATTAATTTTTTTTACTTTTTTAGTTTCTTATTTTGTATTATATTCTCTAAAATAAATCTTATCTTACTATTTTTGACCTCACTCCACTCCCTAAAATCTCTTGCGAGGGGTAGTGCCATTGTATACCAGCACCAGTGCTGATGTATTATTTATAAGCCGGTCATATTCCTATGAAAAGCAGGCCTAGGGAATTGGTGTGAGAAAGGTAGATCACCCTCCTCCCCCTCTAATTCTACTTATAAAAAAACAGAAAGGAACAAAAAATGGAAAAGTGAAATCACTATAGCAAAGCAAGTATTATTTTTGATTATTTTATTGTTAATTTTATTTATTTATTTATTAATGTTTTTAAAGATTGAACTCGCACCTGTTCTCTAGAAACCTACCATGGGCTTAAACCAAAACGCTACACTAGCAACAGTGTTAATATAGCGTTCTGGGTGGTCAAATGAGTTAAGGCACCTAGCCGGCCCATAATTAATAAGGCTAAAAAAATAGACTATTCATAGCCGGCCCAGCTCTGCCCTAAAAAATGTGGCAGGACTCAAATGTGAGGTATCACATTAACCTCACCATCAAAATGTATCATTTATAAAAAAAAACTCAAATACCCAAAAATTAAAAAAAGTATTTGCATTCAACCACTCTGAAATTTACTTGTTCTTTTACTTTGAAATTTTACCTAAAAAAAACGTTTAATTTGTGATAAAATTTTAGGACCACAAATTTTTAATCAATTTTTGTCCACAAAAAGCATTCTTGTGATTGGAAAATTTATTTTCAAATGTTTGGGGTGACTTTAAATACTACAATATGTAGAAAATACCTCTTTTATGAATATTTAACCATTTTTTTTTAAAATTCATATTTAAAATTCCGCTTAATATAAAATTGCAAATATTTTCTATTATTTCGCATCAAAAATTTATCATTTTTTATTCTTAAATAAGAAAATAAAAAGAAACAAAATAAATACTATTTTAAACTAATTTTTACAACTGTATAGTCATAACATTATTTTCTTTGTATTTTCTAGTTACATTCGATTATGAGACGTGGAACGAGCGGCACCTTTGCAAGCAGATAAAGTGCCAGACCGGGACTGAGTGTCAACTTGACGAAGGTCAACCTCGCTGCTTTAACGCCTCCATTCCGCGACCCTGCCGACCAGACAAAAAGGCTAGTTTCGACCAATGGTACTATGACAGCACCGCCCGCGCCTGTAAGACCTTCATATATGGCGGCTGCAAAGGGAATAGCAACAGGTATAGTACTAATTTGATACAGTTTAAAAGATTACCTGTTTGAGTCAGTGTGACATGAATGCGGCACGAGGCGTCGCCTTGGAGTCTAAAAGACCACAGTCCAGAAGACATTCTGCCTCATGAAGAGTTCAGAAGTTTTTTTTCAGCTGTTGAAGAAGGGAATTTTGTTATTTAAAGTTACAAATGAATAAAATTGTTGACTTTAAGATACCAAAACTTAATTAAACGTTAGTATAAAGCAGTTTTTTGTAATACAGTATAGAAATTTATTTGTAGAACACCGTTTGGCAGCTACTTTAATCCATTCTTGTGATAACCCTTTTCTCCGTTAATACCATGAAACCTTTGTACTACAAAGGTGAAACCTTTGTTTCACGATGGTGGTGTTTTTGTATGACCATTGTCATATGTAAACCTTCCCGCGGTAAACTCTACATATAACCTAGGTCGTACTAAGCATATACATAATATAATATTTGTGCATGATTAGTGCTTAGTGAACGAGAAACTTGGAATGGTTAAAGCTGTATGGTAGCTATATTTAGATGTTTTGCAATATAAAATTAAAATATTCTGTGTATTACATTGTATTCGTGAATAAAATCTGCATATTGCTACTGTAAAACTTTAACCAGTTTGGTCGCTCACTGGACACTAATCGCACACAAAAATTATGTATGACCTATGTACAACCTAGGTCATACGAAGGTTTCAAGGAAAAAACATTCACAGAAACGAGTTAAAGAGCTACAGTCCAGGGCAAAAATAAAGGTCATTTTTCAGACGCAGGCAATAGCCATTATGCGCGTCTCCGCGCGAATAAGCATTATAGATGTCGGCATGAAGGGAAGCAGTGCAAAATAAGAGTTTTGCATTTTGACTATAGCCGGCCGCCTCCTCTAAGCGCATATGTGCGCGCCCGCGCGCATATGCGTTCAAAGGCTCTTGGTGTTTTACCTACATGTAAAATTCAAAACACTGCTTTTAAAGAATAAAAAACCTTCAAACACAAAGTGTTTAACGTTTAAAATAAAATTTATGTTACACATTAAAAAAAATTATTAATATATCTTATATAAACAAACGAGCCAGCCAAAAGACCTCTTTCAAGGATCACGACAGTAATCTTGATGTACATCAAGGTCCCAAGAAGAATTATAAAAGAAGTGCATATGACTTTTGATTAACAAATAACTTATGGGAAAAAAGTATGAACAACATACTGGTTTTATGTGTGTTATGATGAGTGACTTTTTTGATTGATTTTTTATTTGTTTTAAGAAACAAAACCTAACAGAATTATTACAATTATAAGCTATTTCAATAAAAAAGTAACGTAAAATTAAAAAAGCAAAAATTAATAAAAAAAAATCGCTGATCATTACACACATAAAACAAGTATGTTTTCAATAGTTTTCCTTTATTATTTATCTGTTAATCAAACGTCATATGCAATTCTTAAAATTCTTCTCGGGACCTTTATCTACATCAGAATTACTGTCGTTATCCTTTATAGTCCATTTACAAATATTTCTTATTTTCCCTTTCTTATGGACCTCGTCGCCATAGCGCTTATGCGTCCGTACAGGCTAATGCCCAACGCGTCTGAAAACCACCTTTATTTCTGCTCGGGACTGTATGTTGGTAGATTTTATTGCAAACAAAGTTTAAATGTTTTCATAAAACCGAAAACCAGCAAGTTTTTTTTAATTATCACAAAACAAACAGACAACACAAGTTTGGACCATAAGTTTTGAAATTATAAATAGAAGATATAGATAGAAAACATAGGAAAAAAATCAAGAAAAAATATATTTTAGCTTTGCAAAGAGATGAACAAATAGATGTGAAATATATTTAGTCAGTGCGCTTAAATTTTAAAATATTCAATGCTTTATATATTTCGCCTTTTGTTTATAAATATATGAACAAAAATAAAGTTTACAAAAAAACAATTACACTTTGGGTTAAATCAGGGCTGAATTAAAGAAGTGCACAAAATAAAACAGAGCTAAAAACAAAAAAAATGCTTTAAACTATAGAAATTTTAATGAAGCTAAACAGACAAAAATATAATAAGTGTTTTAAAAGCTAAATTAATTTTTTTTTAAATTTCAGCCCATTTCCATGATTTCTTTTTTTTCGGTTATTACAGTGAATCTTTTGTCCTACCATGGTTAAACTTTTGTCTTGCGGTTGTGGTATTTTGTTGTGTAAACTTCACTGAAATTAACTCTACATGTATCAGCTAGATAATATCTAGGTAGTGCAGTGTAGTAGTGTTGTGCAGCACTGTACTTGTAGTGCACGTTTTCTTTTTTGCGTCAGGCTTAGTAAACCAATGACATAGTAAACAATAAAATTGAATTAAAATAGTTAAACCTGATGCGAATTTAATTTATGGTGGGAATTATGCAAATTTTAACCACTCAAACGCATTACATACCATCTTGTATGAACTAGGTGATATGTAAAATTAACCGCAATGAATTTTACACACCACAATGTTCAGAGGAAAAAACAAACCACCCTAAGTTTTACCATACTGTTTTACCATAACTAAGTTTTGTATTAGTAAAAGAGGAAAATGGTGTTGATGGAAATGGGTTCCTTTTTTTTTTTTTCTTTTCTTCTTATTTCTATTTTACTTTTTTTTGTTTTTTACTATTTTATTTTGTGCACTTTAATTCAGCCCTGATTAAACCCAAAGTGTTATTGCGTTTTTGTAAATTTTACTTTTGTTCATTTATTTATAAACCTAAGCCGAAATATATAAAGCATTGAATATTTTAAAATTTTAAGCGCACTGACTAAATATATTTCACATCTATTTGTTCATCTCTTTGCAAAGCTAAAATATATTTTTCTTGATTTTTTTTCCTATGTTTTCTATCTATATCTTCTATTTATAATTTCAAAACTTATGGTCCAAACTTTTGTCTGTTTGTTTTGTGATAATTAAAAAAAAAACTTGCTGGTTTTCGGTTTTATGAAAACATTTAAACTATTGCAATAAAATCTACCGACGTGCGGTCCCGAGCAGAAATTGAAGGTGATTTTCAGACGCGTTGGGTTCCACCTGTACGGACGCATAAGCCTATGGCGACGAGGTGATAGAGAAAAGGAAATAGAAAATATTTGTAAATGGACTATAAAGGGATAACCGACAGTAATTCTCCGATGTAGATAAAGGTCCCGAAAAGAATTTTAAGAATTGCATATGACGTAGATAACAGATAAATAATAAAGGAAAACTATTGAAAACATACTGGTTTTATGTGTGTGTGATGATGAGCGACTTTTTTAATTTATTTTTTGTTTTTTTAACTTTACGTTACTTTTTTATTGAAATAGGTTATAACATTGTAATATTTCTGTTAGGTTTTGTTTCTTAAAATAAATAAAAAAATAATCAAAAAAGTCGCTCATCATAACACACATAAAACCAGTATGTTGTCCATACTTTTTCCCATAAGTTATTTGTTAATCAAAAAAATAAGCTTTTCTTTTTATCATTCTTCTTGGGACCTTGATGTACATCGAGATTACTGTCGTGATGTGGAGGAGATCTAGAAAAAACGTTAGTTTATATAAGATATATTAATAATTTTTTTTAATGTGTAACATAAATTTTATTTTAAAACGTTAAACACTTTGTGTTTGAAGGTTTTTTATTCTTTAAAAGCAGTGTTTTGAATTTTACATGTAATTGGGAAACATATAGAGCCTTTGAACGCATATGCGCGCGGGCGCGCACATATGTTTTTTGAAGAGGCGACCGGCTGTAGTCAAAATGCAAAACTCTTATTTAGCGTTGCTTTTCCTAATGCCCTCAACAGTATAATGCTAAATCGCCGCGGAGACGCGCATAATCGGCTATTGCCTGCGTCTGAAAAATGACCTCTATTTTTGCCCTGGACTGTAGCTCTTTAACTCGTTTCTGTGAATGTTTTTTCCTAGAAACCTTAGTATGACCTAGGTTGTACATAGGTCATACGTGAGATTTGTGTGCGATTAGTGTCCAGTGAGCGACCAAACTGGTTAAAGTTTTACAGTAGCAATATGCAGATTTTATTACACCGGAATACAATGTAATCACAAAATATTTTTAGTTTACTATTGCAAAACATCTAAATATAGCTACCATACAGCTTTAACCATTCCAAGTTTCTCGTTCACTAAGCACTAATCATGCACAAATATTATATTATGTATATGCTTAGTACGACCTAGGTTATATGTAGAGTTTACCGCGGGAAGGTTTACATATGACAATGGTCATACAAAAACGCCACCATCGTGAAACAAAGGTTTCACCTTTGTAGTACAAAGGTTTCATGGTATTAACGGAGAAAAGGGTTATCACAAGAATGGATTAAAGTAGCTGCCAAACGGTGTTCTACAAATAATTTACTAAACTGTATTACAAAAAACTGCTTTATACTAACGTTTAATTAAGTTTTGGTATCTTAAAGTCAACAATTTTATTCATTTGTAACTTTAAATAACAAAATTCCCTTCTTCAACAGCTGAAAAAAAACTTATGAACTCTTCATGAGTCAGAATGTCTTCTGGACTGTGGTCTTTTCATTTCCAAGGCGACGCCTCGTGCCGCATTCATGTCACACTGACTCAAAACGGTAATCTTTTAAACTGTATCAAATTAGTTCTATACCTGTTGCTATTCCCTTTTTGCAGCCGCTATATTATGAAGGTCTTACAGACGCGGGCGGTGCTGTATAATACATTGGTCGAAACTAGCCTTTTTGTCTGGTCGCCGGGTCGGCAAATAAAAAGTTAAAGCAGCGAGGTTGACCTTCGTCAAGTTGACACTCACCAGTCTGGCGCTGTGCTCTGCTTGCAAAGGCAGTCCCACGTCTCATAATCAAATGTAACTAGAAAATACAAAGAAAATAATGTTATAACTATACAGTTGTAAAAATTAGTTTAAAATAGTATTTATTTTGTTTCTTTTTTATTTTCTTATTTAAGAATAAAAAATGATAAATTTTTTGATGCGAAATAATAGAAAAATATTTGCAGATTTTATATTAAGCGGAATTTTAAATATGAAATTTTAAAAAAAAATGGTTAAATATTTCATAAAAGAGGTATTTTCTACATATTGTAGTATTTAAAGTCACCCCAAACATTTGAAAATAAATTTTCCAATCACAAGAATGCTTTTTGTGGACAAAAATTGATTAAAAATTTGTGGTCCTAAAATTTTATCACAAATTAAACGTTTTTTTTAGGTAAAATTTCAAAGTAAAAGAACAAGTAAATTTCAGAGTGGTTGAATGCAAATACTTTTTTTAATTTTTGGGTATTTGAGTTTTTTTTTATAAATGATACATTTTGATGGTGAGGTTAATGTGATACCTCACATTTGAGTCCTGCCACATTTTTTAGGGCAGAAAAGCTAGGCCGGCTATGAATAGTCTATTTTTTTAGCCTTATTAATTTATCGGGCCGGCTAGGTGCCTTAACTCATTTGACCACCCAAAACGCTATATTAACACTGTTGCTTGCTAGTATAGCGTTTTGGTTTAAGCCAACTAACCATGATAGGTTTCTAGAGAACAGGTGCAAGTTCAATCTTTAAAAAATAAATAAATAAATAATCTTTACAATAAAATAATTAAAATAATACTTACTTTGTTATAGCGATCTTATTTTTCCATTTTTTGTTCCTTTCTGTTTTCCGATAAGTAGAGTTAGGGGGGAAGAGGGTGCCCTACCTATTTACACCAATTTCCTAGACCTGCTTTTCGTAGGAATATGACCGGCTTATAAATAATAGATCAGTGGCACTGGTGCTGGTATACAATGGCACTACCCCTCGCAAGAGATTTTAGGGAGTGGAGTGAGGTCAAAAATAGTAAGATAAGATTTATTTTAGAGAATATAATACAAAATAAGAAACTAAAAAAGTAAAAAAAATTAATATTTTAAAATTTACTTATCTGTTTTTTTGAACTTACGTACTGTGTCCTCTTTTTTTTCTTGTGGCTTCCTTGTTTTTGGTTGCTTTCTATAATTAGATGGGGCGGGGACTGTATCTAACACCGGTCCCTAAGTCTGTGCTTGGTAGTTGGTCTTACCGCAGACCTGTTTTTTGATCAAAAAATTATTATTATTATTTTTGATTTGAGAATTGCCTCAAGTCCTGACAAAATATCCCAAATGCCACATTTGATTGCTTCTACATTAGTCCTGCCACTTTTGACTCCTACCACATTTAAGTCTTGGGACATTTGAAGTTTTTGGTTAAAATCCGTTTAGAATGCAATTTCGCGAATAGTACTGCCTGATTTGGTCCCTACCTGAGAATCAACTAGGTGGGTTTTTCTTGAGTTTGGAAGTTTTAATGTGAGTTTAGTAAATTTGAGTACTCACATTAAAAAACTAATGTGAGTTTAGTAGTTAGTACTCGCATTGAAAACCCCTTAGATTACTCAGATTAATGAGTATAAGTATTTGCTCATAAAAATAGGGCTATGTGTAACCATCAAGAGCTTAGCTAGGTTTTCTTTTGGGGTATAGAAAATGTGGTGATTTCCCACAGTAGGCCCCTCCCCCTGGCCATAGGCTGACAAGAAGATAAGAACTCACACAAGAGTCAATCAAGGAAGGAAGCCTTTTGCGGGCAAATTTAGAAATAAATGCTTATAAAGAATATATTTTATTTAAAAAATTTCGGGATGAAGGAACTTCACCTAATCATAGGATTGGAGCAAAGAAAGAAGCAGTCAGTAGGGAAAATACTTAAAATGTAATAAACGCACTTGGAAAAGTTTTTTTCAGGCCATATCATTTTTGTACAAATTCTTATATATTTTAAAAATGTGATGCATACATAGTCAATTTTGTTGGTCTTTGATTTTGATGATTTTTTAATTATTATTTTTGATGCAAAACTTAAACCCGTGTCCCAAAACATTTTTAACTTTTTTGTAACTTTTTTATAGTTTAAATACCTTAATAGTTCAATTGTACATTACTACCTTTTAAAACATGGCTAAGTGTTTTTTCTAGAAAAATAAACTGAAACGTTTTTTTCTCTCCACTACGTTTATTTTTGTTACAAAAAATATCAATAAGAACAAGCGTATTTTAAGTTTCATTTTGAAAATCTTTTAAAGTCCTTACCAGTCTTTGTTGAAATATTAATGTTTAAGTGAAAAAGTCTTAATTTTTACCTAAATTTGTGAAACGTAAGAAGTATAAAACCTATCGGAAATTGGTTATTGGGGAAAGTATTAAAATCATGACTTTCTTAAATAATTATTCTGTACATAATTGTCGTTTTCTTACACAGGTATAAATAATAAAAAAAAGTTAAAATGCATTGTAAAATTGTTTGTTTTGACACAATTTTTAACAAAAAAAAACACAAATAAACAATTTCAACTTGTTTTGCTTCCCACGTTTAACAAAAAATGGAGTAAAAATTGCGGGTTTTAACACAAATAATTAATAATTTTTCTACCCTGCCCCCGGCCCCGGCCCCGACAAAACGTAATTTTCTTTACCCCTCGGCCCAACCGAGAAAAACCAGGTCAAAGAGTTTTTAAAATTCAAATTTTAAAGCATTTTTTTACAATTTTTGAGCATTCATAAATATGTAAAATTTGTTTTAAAGAGCTTATGGGATAGTTTCAATAAGAAAATATGGATTGTCTCTATTTTAATCTTTTATTAAAACTCTATTTTAATAAGATTCC
>JASAMX010035166.1:0-35528 GCA_030248175.1 Microlaimidae sp. YZB2_3 | reverse complement strand
AGCATGAATTAATATTGTGAGTTTAGTTGACCTACGCTGCTCAACGCTATCCGCCACACTTGTTAAATTTTTAGATTTTTTATTATAATATAATAGCTATTGCAAGAATGATACATGATTTTGGAATTTACAACAAACAGGGTTTTTGACAAATACAAAAAATTAAGATACTGTTTTACGTGAACATCACAAATCGTGTAGATTTGTAAGGGCGCATTTTATACCAGTCGAGTTTAATACATTGTTAAATCACAAACTTTGCGCACATTACATGTTTAAACAAGTTGGTCTTTAAATACATATAAATACAGTTCATCTTGAAGATAAACAAGTAGAAAAAACTTCCAGAATTAGGAAACTTTGCGCGATTTAAAAAAAATATTAATGTATGAGGTTAAAAAAGATTTACACAAACTGAAAGAAAATTACAAAAAAAAACATACTGAGGTGCCTGGTAGATATTATAAAATACAGTGTTTTTTGTAATACTGATGTAAATTTGACCTTGACATCGCAAAACTTTTTTACAAAATGTATTTTTAAAAAACTTTGATCGCTTGTAGCATTTTCAATAAACCAGTAGACACGTTCGTCCTTACTGCGGCAAAATGAGCCACGGTCATTATAAAAAACACGTGACTGTGACTTATTCTGTAGCTATTAGTGTCCTATTTTAAATTTAAAATGAGTCACAGACACACATATTTTATACGAACTGTGGCACATTTTGCCGTAGTAACGACGCGTGCACTTATGCTTGTATTAATTTTTATTAAAATTCCATATTTTTGGCACTTAAAGTGTATTTGCAATTTCGTCTCAGAATTCATTTTTTACAGTAAATTGTACATTTACAAAAACGATTAGTTTGAAACAAATATTAATTAAACAAATTTAAAATCAAAATTGAATTTGTTGTAGTCGATTTCATATTACCAAAGTTATCTTAATTTTTTTTCACTAAAGAAGAGTTTTAATGAAAAAATAACTTATAGTCATTGAAGATTTTGTTTTTTTTCAGATGACTGTCTTCAGGACTTCGATAAGCAGTACAAAAAAAGCTGCCGAGGGGGAAAGTGGGAAGCTCGCTATCATTTCGACCAAATCACAAAGTAACTTAATTATTTTTGCTGGTTTGCCTACAAAAGTTTTTCCTGAAGCAATGCAAAAAATATTACAAAATTTTTTGTAGAAAGACGTTCGGCTCCTGTTTTCATTATTTTTATTATTATTTATTTTGTTAAAAAACAGAAAAAATAGATAAGCTATATTAAACAGTATATACCAATCAAAATGACGCCTATCCACAATATTCCATTCCACCAAGGTTTTTTATTAATAAAATTATACTGTTGAAAAAATTAATACTCTCTTTGCTGCCGCCGCATCAACAGGGTTTTAACAACGGGTTTGATCAGAATAAGGTAAAAAAAAAACTTTGCAACAGTCTGAAAATAGTCGTGGGTTTAAATATATAAACAAAGCGTACTGCAGATGCTGTTTCGAACGTACAATAAAATAAAAACGTCATATTTCAATACTTGATTATAAGCTTTTTTCATTCTTATATTAGAGGAAAAATTCAAATGAAAAATTAAATTATAAATTAATATACTCACATAAAAGAACAAAAATATATTGTGCAGAAAAACACTATTAAATCTTAAATGTCCACCGCGATTTTAAAGTACGAATAATTAAAGGCGTTTGTTTTTAGAAGATGTCAGCACTTTTGGTATGACGGTTGTCCATCTGTAAAGGAAAGCCGAAATATATTCAGAAGCTCTGACACATGCAAAGATTTGTGCGAATCACCCAAACGAGACCTTGCACGTAATTAAATTAAAATGATTCAAAAAATATTACCTTTTTTGCGGAAATTAAATTTGTTACATGAAGTTTTTCCATTTTTTTTCTTCAGCTTTTGTTGTTTTCCAGGTGGTTGTCTCGATTCTTTTGATGAGCGATATTTGGAAACCTGTACTGCTGAAAATCACCAAATTAGATACTTTTATGATAGAAAAACCCAATCTTGTCAGATGTTTTGGTAAGTTGAACAAGTTTAAGATTTTATTGATTTCATTGAACAAATAGGATTATTATTATTATTATTATTATTATTATTATTATTATTATTATTATTATTATTATTATTGTTATTATTATTATTATGATTATTATTATTATTATTATTATTATTATTATTATTATTATTATTATTATTATTATTATTATTAGTATTATTATTATTATTATTATTATTATTATTATTATTATTATTAATTATTATTATTGTTATTATTATTATTATTATTATTATTATTATTATTATTATTATTATTATTATTATTATTATTATTATTATTATTATTATTATTATTATTATTATTATTATTATTATTATTATTATTATTATTATTATTATTATTATTATTATTATTATTATTATTATTATTATTATTATTATTATTATTATTATTATTATTATTATTATTATTATTATTATTATCTTATAAAACGTTATCACTTTATTTGCTTAAAAAGTTGTCTGATTTTACTGTTTTACCTTCTACTTTAAATAAATATGGTTAGGGTATATATTTTTTCTGTTTCAAAGTTCTTGTATCCGTAAAAATCATCTCGTTTTAAATAAAACGGTTTCTAGTGCTGAGTTATTTTGTTGTTATTTAGTTTTTTAATTTGAGTTTGTGTTTTAGCTGTGTCCTCTATCAGTTCGAAGTAGTCCTAATTTTATGTACATTATTGTGCTTAGAGTAATCGTAAAAACGATATCACATAAATTTTTTAAATTTTTTTAAAAAATTTTGTTATTATTATCCGAATTATTTCGTTTTTTATATTATGATTTTATTCTTTATCTATTCTTACTATTATTTACCTATTACTTTTTTAATTTTATTGATTCTATTCTTTTTTGCTTACCATTTATATTGTAACTTTGCTATTTTTCTAACAAAAATGTTTTCTGTTAAATGTTTTTAATTGTGGATGATTCACAAACGGATCGAAAGCTTTTATGATAAAAATAAACATATTACCGTTTTTTGTTGTTGTAATTAATTAATTTAATAACATTAAGGTATGGAAACTGCAAAGGAAACAGCAGAAATATTTTTGACAGCCTGCAGACCTGCCAATGGCTTTGTGAGCGGCCCAATGCAGTCCAACCTCCAAGTATTATTTTTATTTTAGTTACCCCGGTAAAAACTGCTCTCGAAGCTGCATCCAGGGAGGCAGGTAGGAGGTAGCTAACATGCCTCAGAGGCAGGACCTGCCTCCTACCTGCCTCTATTGCAAATTTTTCTGCCTCTTAAAGTAATCCATTTACTTTACTCGACTTTTGAAATTTCAATGACTTTTACTTTTACTCTCATTCGACTTTTGAAATTGCAATTACTTTTACTTTTACTCTTACACTCGGATTTTTTTTAGCAAATACTTAAATTAATTTAAGTAATTTTAAGAAATTAATTTCCCACAAGGTTATTGGAAAATGAGTGGCAGAAAAAAGTTTTTTAAGCCGCAACACGCTAAACACCATTTATTTAGACCAAAAACTTATTAAAATGAAAATTTATACATGAAATTAGAAACAAATTTTGAGACGGAGTCTGAAGCTCCAAAAACAGGCGTTTTGTTCCGTTTCAAAATTACTTTTATTATACTTTTACTCTTACTTTTACTTAAAAAAATAGGTCTTACTTTTACTTTTAATTTACCTAAAAATTTTGAGCATTACTTTTACTTTTACTTGACTTAAAGGTGCGGTGCGGAGTCAAACTTTTTGTCTTCGATTTTGATAATTTTTTGTAAAACTCTTATCCCTGCCCCCAATAGCCCACAAAAATTTTTTCAACAAAATATCTCAAGTGGCTCAGGACTTATGACCCCCCAAAAATGGC
Source organism: Microlaimidae sp. YZB2_3 (assembly GCA_030248175.1). Taxonomy (NCBI): domain Eukaryota; kingdom Metazoa; phylum Nematoda; class Chromadorea; order Desmodorida; family Microlaimidae; species Microlaimidae sp. YZB2_3. The sequence goes on along the minus strand of JASAMX010035166.1, from coordinate 31,605 downwards.
GTTTTTTGACAATTCTGTAAAAAATCGTTCATTAAGCATAAGAAAGCGGCTACTATTTACTTTAATTTGATACCTTAATCTTTAAGATTGGTGCTGTATTTGTCGAGATATTGCGTTTTTCCTACAAAAAACTCTCGATTTTTTCGCTAAAAACACGGTGAAGGAAAGAAAGGTTGGGCAAATTTCACAAAATCACTGTCGTCGTTTGGTGTTTTTAAGAAAAAAGTTGCGAGTTTTTTGTACGGGAAACGCAATATTTCGACAAATATTGCACCAATCTTAACGATCAAGGCATCAAATTTAAGTAGAAAGTGGCCGTTTTTTTTAGTGTATAATTTGTAACATAAATTGTTATACCTATTAAGCAGCAATCTGTCACGTACAGAATTGTCGAAAAACGCCATTTTTGGGTGGTCATAACTCCTGAACCACTGGATATATTTTGTTGAAAAAAATTTTGTGGGCTATTGGGGGCAGGGGTAATGTTTTCAAAAAAAATTATCAAAATCTAAAACAAAAAGTTTGACTCCGCACCGTATTTTGACAAATTTAACTTTTTGACTTCAACTTCAACTTTTAAAGTTTTTTAAAACTTAAAAAAATTAGTTTGGTGTATTTGATCATTAGTAATGAAAGCAATAAATCGCGGTATTTTGCACCAAACACAACCACAAATTATACCTGATTTAGGGTCGATGAAGCCTTGGAAACTTCGAGTTGGAACTTGGAGCCAAAAATAGGGAACTTAGAGCCTAAAGATGGGAACTTGGATCCGAAAATAAAAATCGCTAAAAACGTTTACCTGATCCTAAGAAAAGCCTAAATCTAACCCCAAACCAATTTTTTTCTTCAAGGCTCTAAGTTCCCATTGCTCGTGGCTCCATGTTCCAAAGAATTTTCGATGGCTCCAAGTTCCCTGCTCAAGGCTCTAAAAACCCCGTACCATTATAATTTACGTAATTTCTACCACAATCCTACAGTAAGTATAAATTAAAAGGAAGCAGAAGGAATCAAGAACAGTAATAGGTACGCCTTGCGATCTGGGATTAAAAATAAATTTTAGTTTGCTTTTTCCCAGAAAGGATCTTAAAAAATAATTGATCCTTTTAAGAAAACAAATTTCATTAAAGGAATAAATGTATTTTGATAACGCTTAGAATTTACTTATCAGGTCAACCTTTTTGTTTTTATTTTAATGCATTTTTACAATTTTTGTTTTATCATATTATACCGGCAATTTTTTTAAAATATATTTGTTGTATATAGAGCCTTGCATTGATACATTTGATGAAGAATACAGGAAACATTGCGGGGGAAAATGGGAAGCCAGATATTATTTCGATCACCACACTGGTATTTCATTTAGTTTTTGTTTTATTTAATTGGTAACGGCATAATTTTATTATAGCATTCTTAAATTTATTAGCATTATAACTACTATTCGTCTTTTTAAATGTAATTATAAATTTACTTGACTGTCTGTACTAAACTTACCCAACCCAGTGAATGTTGTACAATGGGAATGATCAATCAATTTAGGTAAATGCGAACATTTCTACTATGGTCAATGTACAGCTAAAAGTCAAAATCTATTTTCTGATGAACAAACGTGCAAACGAATGTGCGAAGTGCCATGTAAGTTATTTTCGTAAGGACTAACTGTAAAGTTTTTCAAATACCAATTTTTTTAATTAAAAACCGTTGCTTTTTGATTTGGCAGGGTACGACGTCTTTAGAGCCACCACCAGGGAACTTGGAGCCATCGAAAATTTTTTGGAACTTGGAGCTACGAAAAATGGGAACTTGGAGCTTTTAGAAAAAAATTGTGTTTTGTTTCAGTTTCGAGAGAATTTTTTTCAAATGCTTACAATAATTAGTATGTGTTGTAGCCATATTCCTACCCTTCGATATCATGCTCCGGAGTTCCGCACATTTAAAACGGAGGGAGCTCCGGAGCTCCTCTTAAATGAGCAATTTGAAGCCTTATTTAAGCTGAAATAGATTTTAAACAACTCTAGCTGTATTTGTAGGACTATTTTTATTGTTTTAAATAAGTTTTGAAAAAAAAATAATTTACAAAAAAATTTTGACAAAAAAATAATTATCTTTTTAATTCACTCTTTTTTTGCTCATTCTTTACTCACTCATTAATCACTCCTTAATTAAGAAACTTGGAGCCGTAAATGGGGAACTTGGGGCCAAAAAAAATCACTGAAACGTTTACCTAAGCCTATGCAAAACGTAAATCTAAGCTCAAACCAATTTTTTTCTAAATGCTCCAAGTTCCCATTTTTCGTGCCTCGAAGTTTCAAAAAATTTTCGATGGCTCCAAGTTGTCGGCTTGTGGCTCTAAAGATCCCGTACCCCAAATCAAAAAGCAACGATTTTTATGCAACTTGAAAAAACCTGAAGAAAAAGTTAAACAATCACCAAATGAAGTTGCGACCCAATGTAGGTAAAAATCTTAGGTAACACAATCATGATACTGTAAGTAATTCTTTAAAAAAATATTTACAGTTTTTGGTATGCACATAAAAAGCAAGATTAACTTTTAAATGCTTATTGCATAACATCAAGGAATTAGAAACAAAAGTCAATTTTTTTCAAAAAACAATAGCGTTTCTTCGTTGAAATTTGTTGTTCGACGCTTTAATACTTGACATTATGCAGCGGTTCTACACAATACTGCAAAATATTTGCAGTAATTACAAAAACGTATGACATAAAAATGGCGAAAATATATAATAATGCTAAGACTCTGCCTGCCCTATGTAACTCTCCAAGCTTTGCCTTTACTTTCCTAACTGAAGTGCAACTCAAGAGAAATTTAACTCTTTTTAATTTTTTCGTAAAAAAAGCTACAATGCGCAGAAGGGATTTCTTATCAGTGCTGATCAGTGTTAAAATTCGCGGCACTTGAATATCAGTATGGAATTCAACACTGAGCAGCGGTGGCGCGGAATACCTTCTGTGGATTTGCAGCGGAAAGATTCCCAAAGGGTTACGAATATAAGCCGTGTAATTAAATTTTCAGGAAACTTATATTTATTATATTATATTATTTATTATGTAGAGGCCCATTAATAATAGTCTCTCATCGTGCCCTTATTATATAGCGTATTTCAATAGGGTACGTTCCAGTTAAGACATTGCTTTTAAAAAACCCTCATTATATCATTTTCCCCAAGATTCAACAAGCTTAATTTCTATCCACACTATTTATAAAACAAAAGCCAACAATAAAATTTTGGGTTCCAGGGTGCTTTTTAAGTTTTTATTTAAAATTTCACCTTGTGATCTAGATAGTTAAAATAAAAGCTGGTTAAATTCCAAATTTATATATAGTAATATATATGTTATTTTTATACCAATTTAAAAATAGAAACATTTCTTTTTATATGTTTGTTTGCTTTGCATGTACATCCGTACTATTTTTTTTTATTATATAGAAGATTTTCGATCAGTGATTTATCTTTGCAAATTTAAGCAACCAAAATAAAATAAATAAACTAGTACAAAATTTTTTTTTGTCACGAACGAGACCGTAATTTGTTTGTAATACACTAAAATGATTTCGCTAAGAGACTTTAAGAGGATGAAGCAAGTGAAAATCGAACGGAAAGTCTTCTATACTCTTTCAAATGCTTTTTCAGTGGTTATCAATATATTGATACTCATGTAATTTATTTTAGCTTGCTTTTACTGAATTGTCGCTGTAATCAGCTTTGTTTTTCTTCGCAATCAAATATCTTCGGAGCTGCATTTAAATCAGAACAGTTGTTTAAGAGTTTATTAATTTTCTAATACCATTCATTCATTGGCATACAAAGCTCAAGGATTTAAAATATTAAATTTTAATTTATAACAAATTCATTAAAAAAAACAAAAAAATTATTGTCAAAGTTATTAACTTCTATAACATGCTTTTTTTAACAAAAAACAAAGTCATTGCATTTTTAAAGTTTTATACTGTTGATTTAATTTTTTTGCGTGAAAAATATTGTCTTTGCTTAATATCTCGTTTTCTTTTCCACACATATAATTATAGCTTATTAATATTGTTTCGTAAGTTTTTACGAGGTTTTCGCTTGTAATGATTTATTTTTATTATTTTACAACTGTCGTTAATATTCGTTTCTTTGTTATAAATATATTGAACACATAAGGATAATAGCACTAAACGCCAGTTAAACAATACATTGAAAGTGCGGTAGCGAGTCAAACTTTTAGTCTTGTTATTTTTGTGAAAACCTTACACCTGCTCCTAATAGCCCATAAAAATTTATTCGTCAAATATCTCCAGTGGTTCAGGAGATATGACACTCCAAAAACGGCGTTTTTCGACAATTCTGTACTTGAAAGATAGCTCAATGGGTATTTAAATTTAAATTACAAAATATAAACTCAAAAAAACGGTTATTATTTTAATTTGATACCCTGATCGTTAAGATTGGTGCAGTATTTGTCGAGTTATTGCGTTTCCCGTGCAATAAACCTGAGATTTTTTTCGCTAAAAATACGAAGTGTAGGCAAAAATGTTGGGAAAACGTCATCAAATCACTGCCGTCGTTTTGTCTTTTTAGCGAAAAAAATCGGAAAACGGGAAACTCAATATCTTGACAAATACGGCACCAATTTTAACGATCAAGGTATTAAATTAAAGTAGAAAATATCCGTTTTGTTTGGGTGCATATTTTTGAATTTCAATTTCAATACCCATTTAGCAATCTTTCAAGTACAAAATTGGCGAAAAACGCCATTTTTGGAGGGTCATATCTCATGAATCATTGAAAATATTTCGATGAAAAATTTTTTTGGGGTATTAGGGGCAAGAGTTAAATTTTTTTCAAAAAAAGAAAAAATCGAAGACAAAAGGTTTGACTTGGTACTGCACCACGTTTTATCGACTGTCGTTTTGTTATGGTTTTTTTAAATATTTTTTCTGCCAACCGTATTAAAAGTGCATTATACTAATTCGGGGTAGACATGTTTTGTTTTTGTTTAAAAAATGATATATTAGGTCACAGAAAAAATCTTTTTACAAAAAATAAATTTCCAATGAGTTAACAAACCTTAAATTACCCAAGAGATTAATTCAATTCGATTCCAATAAAAATGTAAAATTAATGTAGAAGTATTTTAAATTTATATTACAGTTGATTATGTAGTTTTTGATTGGTTTTTATAAAATTTATTTTAATAATTAATATAAAAAAATCAATATTTTACATCTAAAAGAAATAAAAGTAGAAAAGACACTATACTTTTTTTTATAAATCTTGAATCTAATTGAAAGTTACGAAAATCGTCCATTTAAAAATTAAATGCTTATTAATTCGTCCATTTAAAAATTATTTTTAAAACACAAAACTTGTATAATATTTTGTACCACAAAAGTGGTGTTTACTATAGTATTTATAAAATGTTAAGTGTTTTTAGAGACTTAAACGGATTTTAAAATCTTACTTCATGAACAAACTATTAAATAACATTATTTATCTCTTACAGTTTATAAAATATTGTAAAGATAAAAATTTCTAAAAAATAAATTTTTAAAACTAATTTCAGCACCACCTTATAAGCCCCCGAGCGCTCAGGCTGATGAATGTTTGCAACAAATGGAAAGAGGGAACTGCAGCAAAGCGTTTCCAGCATTTTATTACGAACGTCGTTCTGGAAGGTATGGTCGATACTACAGCAAAATGAGCCACAGTTTTCATAAAATACACGTGACTGTGACTCATTCCGTACTTAATAATTTGCTGTTAGATATCGAAAAAAGAGTCACAGTCATAATAAAATACATGTGACTGTGACTCATTCCGTAGTTAATAATTTGCTGTTAGAAATCGAAAGTAAGTCACAGTTGCATATATTTTATACGCATTGGGTTCATTTTGCCATAGTAACGACGGTATGGTCCCATTTTTACCACCCGTAATTAGTCGCAAACAGCCTAAAATTAGCATAACTCTCACTTATTAAATTTACACTGTCTGATCTCACAATAAATTACTTCAAAAGGAACGTTTTTACCCACCTATTATTTGATTCCAAGGCAGATTAAACTGTCTCATAACTGTCTCTTAATATGTATAGGTTTTAATATAAAAGGAAGCGTCATCTGCTTCGTAGCTGTCTGCAACACGGTTTAGGCTGCTTCCAGCTTAAGATATTTTTGTCGTTTCATACTAACTCCATTACACTGATCCAGGAGTCAGCTCCAAAAGCAGTCGATCAATGATCCGCCAGGTACCACCTTTCGGGGTGTGGGGTAAAAGTCCCCAGCCAAAACCTGAATTTAACCTAAAAAAGATCCGGTAATAAACCATGAGGTTGCACCCCATAGTTTTCTAATGCCCCCGCCAACTGAAACGTTTTTAGCAACTTATGTTGTTAATGCTTCGCTGGGTTCATAACACTGATCCAAGAGTAAGCTCGAAAAGCAGTCTCTCAATCATACCAACCCCACCCTACCTCCTACTTGCTTCCTATAGCAAGTTTTACGTCCTACTTGCTTCCTAGGCAGGTTTCTTTTACCTGCCTTTGAGATTTTTTGTCGTCTCATACCTAGCTCCACCCCGTTTCCCAGAAAGTTTCCCTACCAGAGGTGGTATCTTTCTACTTGAAATATCATGTTCAGTGTAAAAATGTCTCAAAACAATCCCATATCTGTTGTAGTGTGTCCGTTGTAAAATTTTTACACGTCTAATTGATATATTGTATAACATTTTAAAGATTTGAAAAAAAGGGTTAAAAGGCACGCAAAACAAAAAACTCAGAGGATTAATTAATTATTTAATGCAACCTTTTAAAAAAAAATAATTGGCCAGACTGTCTTAACCTGTTCCCGTAATTGCGTTTTCTCGGTTACGACGGTAAAAAGTGTTTTTGTAATGCATTAATTCCCGTTATTTTGGGTGGTGATCAGAGTGCGTTCGCAATGGTACGCACCCAATGGGAAAAGACAATCACGCGAGCGCACTTACCAGCGAAAATAACCGTAATTAATAGATTTAAGGCTGGTTCATACTTATGACAAAAAGTCCTTTGGACAAAGTTCAAACGACAATTTTAGAAAAGATAAAACGTCCTTTGGACAAGCCAAAGACGTTTTATCTTTAGAAAAGATAAAACGTCCTTTGGACTTTTTCCTTTGGACGAAGTATGAATGCTACTTAAAATTTGTCCTTTGGACAAAGTCCAAAAGCCAAAACTTAAAGGGAAAAATCCAAAGGACAAGAAGTATGAACACGTTGTCCTTTAGACTTTGTCCTTTGGACAAAATCCAAAGAACAAAGTCCAAAGGACAATTTGACGCTGTGTTTATCCTTTGGACAAAGTCCAAAGGACTTTTGTCCTGTCCAAAGGACGTTTTGTCATAAGTATGAAAGAGCTTTTACAAAAACGTTTTTCACAGGGGAAAAGGCAATCACGGGATCAAGAATGGGTTAAACAAAAGCAAACTGTATGTATACTTCTGTCGTATACTGTGTTTCCATCATTGTATTCTAAATAATTAAAATTTGTGTGACATGAATAAATTCCATATTATTTGACTGTTCTTTTACAATACGTACTCTGTTTGCTTGTTTTGTCAAAACCTATTTTTACCGTAATTGCTGTTTTAAAAAGGAATCTTTTACAAAGTTAAAAAAATTGCGTTGTTTAATAATAAATTTTCTTTCAAGTCTACAAACTTCGTACCTCCAACTAAACCGATCTTTTCCCCAACCATAACCAATAATTCAATTGGAGAAGTGATTCTTCGCTATTGAAACCCAAGTATAAAGGCTGGTTCATACTTATGACAAAACGTCGTTTGGACAAAGTAAAAAAAGAAAAATTTTAGAAAAGCCAAAACGTCCTTTGAACAAGCCAAAACGTCTTTTTGACTTTTTCCTTTGGACAAAGTATGAACGCTACTTGAAATTTGTCCTCTGGACTAAGTCCAAAGGACCAAATCCAAAAGGAAAAGTCCAAAAGACAAAAAGTATAAACACGTTGTCCTTTGGATTTTGTCCAAAGGACAAAATCCAAAGGTCAAAATCCAAAGGACGTTTTGACGCTGTCTTTGTCTTTTGGACAAAAGTCCAAAGGACTTTTGTCCAAAGGAGAAAGACTTTGAACTTTGTCCAAAGGACGTTTTTTCATAAGTATAAACCAGTCTTAATAGTTATTTTAATCTCCTTAAGTTTATTTTTTACTTTAATTTGAAATATTTATGAGATTCAGATGTATGCCATTCTCATATTCCGGCTGCAGTGGTAATGGCAACAGATTTTTGAGTTTGCGACAGTGTCAGGCAGCTTGCGCTCAGTTTGAGGACGTAACAGGTATAAATTTAATAATATATTATTAATTTTAAATACACTAATTAATAACTATTAGGATAACTGACTTAAAATTGGCCAGCCTTAATTCCGGCCGATGGCTTTTATTTTTGCCATGTGAAAAATTATAAAATGAACTGCGTATGACTAAATTATATCTATTGATACGCATTATGGCAAAAATAACAGCCGATGACTGAAATTAAGATTGACCGAATTTAATTTAGTTACCCTCTTTAGTTGATGATTTTTTCAAATTATTAAAACCTTTAAATACAAATTGATAAAACACTTTGTATTTTTGCTAGGCGACTTGCCTACCTGCCTCCACACGACTAATTTATCTTCAAGATTGATTTGCTACAATGCACATGCGTCCTGTATACTTTAGTCGCCTGTATATCTTAAAAACCGCCCTTACTAGGTTATGGGGTCAAATCTTATTAAATTTATATAACCAAATCAAAATCTACTACAAATGTAAATGCTTCAACTTTAATTTTTAAAACAAATATCAAAAGTTTAAAAACATGAATAAATGAAAAAAAAATTTTTAAACTACTGGCAATGTACTGGGACCTAAAATAATTTATAACAATTTTAATCCATCATCTGGAATGTTTTTTGTATCATTCACAAAAAAATGTTATCGTTTTTTTCCTTTTCCTTTTGTCCATTAACTTGCAAAATATTTTATAGGTCAAGACAGCGATTGCATTTTACCACTTGACGTGGGTTATGGATCAAACGATCCAAAATGTATTCACAAAGCGGGCTATATGTACTACTATAACAGGTATTTCTATTGTCAAAACTATTTATCACAATATCAAAAAACTTATTTGATGCTTGCTGTCAAACTTAGTAGTTTAAAAAAAATATCTTTTGTTTATTTTATTTCAACAATATTTTATTTGTCTATTATTATTATTTTATTTGTCTATTATTATTATCACCAGTCCATTAACTTGCAAAATATTTATAATATCTGCATTTTTTAAATAAATATACCCATATAGTGTTTACTGTATGTAATCCTAGGAAAAAATAAGCAAATTACAGGTGCCAAATGGCCTATTAGGCAGACAATTTCCGCCAACCAAAAATTACATTGTATTTAAATATTTAAGGCCAAAGACTTATATTTTTCCACTTCGTCATTTCTACGGCAAAATGACCCACAGTTCGTATAAAATATGTGTGTCTGTGACTCATTTTAAATTTTGAACATAACGCTATTACCTACAGAATGAGTCACAGTCACGTGTATTTTATAATGACAGTGGCTCATTTTGCCGTAGTAACGACGACTTGGTTTCTATTTGAGTCTGAGGTTAGTTTACTTTTCTAAAGCATTTTCTTTTATTCTAACCACCGCATATGGACATTTTCTAGCCCTTATAGACATTGAAGCTTCATGCTCGATTTACACCAAAAAAATTATTTTGAAATCTGTAATTTAAATAAATATTTTGTCAAAATTTCCACAAGTAGAAAACACAAAACATAACCATTCTAACTAATTTTTGCTATATAATTTGTTAAAAAATTTTTGCTCACAAGTTTTCTTCCAGTTTTTTTAGTAAATTCTATTTTTTAAAATTTTTTTAGGAATTATAGAAAGTGCGGTCGCTTTTGGTATTTCGGCTGCGGAGGAAACGAAAATCGCTACATGTCCGAAATAACTTGTCGCTATGCGTGCACAGGAAAAAGTGTGCCAAAAATTACTAGGATTAAAAATCCCGAAGGTGAAATTTTCTAAGCCAAAGATGGCAGATTTTTTATTCAAAATTTTTGATTATTCTTGTTTGATATGATTTGGATTTTTAAGTATATAGGAAATATGGTTGAAGATCACAAACAAAACATGATTTTGTGTGTATTTTGTATAGATTGTCCGGGGATTTCCTAAAGGATTTTATTGATGTAGCCTATTCCCATTCAACAGTGTACCAATGGTTTTTATAAACACATGTAGCTCAGATTTAAAAAGTTTTTATTTGTGTTAAATAATCCGTTGTAATCATTTTGTTAATATTAACTCGTTTTCCCAATTGTCCTTTCCCCGATGAAAAGTGCACGATAGTCAAAACCCTCCCATTTAAACGGAAATTGTTCAGTGTTAACATTCTTTACAGATCTATAACGTTATAGAATCACTTTTAGCCAATTAGTCCCTATGAAAAAAGCCGATCTTTCATCCATTGCAGATTAATTTTTCCCAAGCACTAAAATTGGCTAAAAGTGATTCTATTAGCTCCTCCCGCAACAATTCCCACAGAGCAAAACATAATATGACGTGATCACGAATACAATATCACATTTTGAGGGTCCTTAAAATCCTGACGTGTGTTTTGTAAATGTATTAATTCCCGTTATTTTCGCTGGTAATCGCAATGGTCCAAGACGGACCATTGCGAACGCACCCTTAGGGTATTAATACTTTTATAAAAACACTTTTTACCGTCGTAACCGAGGAAAAGACAATCACGGGAATGGGTTAATGAAGAAATTTAGCGATTCATGCAACTCACGTAATAAATAATTTGCATACGATGTCGTTTAAATCAAACCAGGCATGACGCATAAGCATAGTTTACGCGCAGCTGATTAAACGTTCAGTATGATTATTCAGTTCAGTATTAGTAAGTTAAAAATTTTAAGCGATTTTCAATCCAAAGGAATCAAGGAGATTCAACAGTTGCGAACGTGCTGTCCACGCTTTAATCTTACGTACTTGAGATTCAAGGATTACTACATGCTTATCAAACATAAGTAATTTAAAACTTTCCAAATTTGTCAAATATCTGAGAAAAAAAAGATTTATACTAAAATTAATACTAAGATGAATTCTATCAGGGTGAAAATCGCTGGGTGGTAAAGTAACCACTCGTTCTTTAAAAAAAATCACGTGGAGAGAAACACCTGACGCAACTTAATAATAATTGATTACATCATCTCTGACAACTTTTTTTATTATTTTTATTCTCGCGCGTTCATTTTTTTTTATTTTCTGACGGCGAGCTGTTACGCCATTAATTTCAGCCTGAAGGATTTTAACTTTAGCTGTTAAGTCATATGGAAGTTATTTGGAAAATTGCATGAGGGCAACGAGTGGCTTGTCTTGCCCTTTTACCAAATAAAATTTCTTAAGTATCTTTTACTGCACTGCTATTAATATTTACTTTTTATCGTTTTGTTTTTTTAGAATGTTTTATGCCCAAAGAGTCTGGGAAATGTCAATTTCTTGAATCAAGTCCTGTGAAACGTTGGTATTATAATGGGGAAGATGGGACTTGCAGGAATTTTCGTTATTCAGGTTTGTCCTTCGTCATCATTTTAGATAAGAATATAAGCGTCAATACAACTTTTGTTCCTATTAGTCCGCTTTGTTAAAATATTAGCTGAATTACACTCGATTTGATTTAGGTAAATAAAAGCATATAAATAATATTCTAATATAATCATCTTGTTTTTTTATCACAACCCAAAAAAATTAATAAAAAATTTAATTGCAAAATTTAACACGTGTTTTTTTGATAATCGGCAGCAAATCGATAGAAGACAGGATTTAAATTACAATTTATTTAATAAACTCTCTACCCCAGTGCAGTAGCAATAACTCTTTAAAACAGCGCAAGTCAAACATTTTAAAATAAGTCAAACATGTTAAGTCAAACATGTTAAAATTCTGACTTTGGCTTTATTGCAGCTTTCAAAATGCTTTAAAATTTTTTTTAATTTTTGAAACAACACTATATCAACCTACTAAGTTTTTTTATACAACACTATAAAAAAATGCCAGCAGTTAAAAAAGTGCGGATGTTTTTTAACTTGAAAAAATGACGTGTCACAAAAAATATGAAACTATAGTTCTGCGAAAAACCTAAATTTAATTGTTTTTATTGCATTAAATATATAACTCCAATATGCCCGAACCCAAGATTTAATAGGTTCCAAGTTTTGGTAATTAAACAAAAAAATCAAAATGGTGTTCATGAAAAACACAAAAAAACGTTAAGTGATCATCGGTAAATTGTCATGTGTGCGTGTGCTGATTTCAAGATCAAACAAAAATGTTTGAATCGAAAAAAAATAATGAAAAAATAAAACTCTAAAAAGGTTTAATTACAAAATCACGCATTAATTTAAACGAATGCACTGTTAAAAAATTAAATTTTCTTTACGTTACAAGGTAAATAAATCACAAATTTACGTCGCAAATATATTGAAGTCAACTAATTTATATTGCTCAGGTGATGTCTATTAGTTTAGAATTTGTTTGTATTTTGGACATAACTGATTATCCTATAAAAGAAAACCGAATTTGCATAATAAAATTTGCATTATGAAAATTATTTTATTATGCAAATTCGATCATCTGATTAACTTTATTATTAAGGATGCGGCGGAAACGAAAATCGATTTGGAAGCCAAAAAGAGTGCGAAATATCTTGCGGCGGTCTGAAGAAACCTAAAGCCCGTAAGTGTTTGACGTTTTTAATTATCAATGGTTTCATACTGAGGTCAAAATTTTATACTAGTAAAAAAGAACTTTAACAAATTACACTCATATATGGTCGGATACAAACTACTTCTTTAAGCTAATAGGGTTGAAACATTAAAAATTTGTAGTCTTGGTATTTTATTCTAAAGTTGTAATGACTGTATGTATAACAAATAACAAATAACATAATATGTATAACAAATTGTTATCTCATGAAGTATTACAAACACACCACAGTTTTGACTCGACAAAGACAGTTGCTAGCTTTTTTTGAGCGATCACTATTTCTATCCTAATTGTCTCCTCTCTTTTCTTCCTTCTAAGTGCTTTCGTTTCCAAAATATCTTTAAAAAACTCTAAAGATTAAATCAGAATAAAAACCAAACAAAATTAATAACCGTAGTTAATAACAATTTATTTAATATGGCAGGTTTGTCATAAGTTTTAGGATGTCTTTTCGATATAATACAACGTACTAAGCATAAGTTAATGTTGTTTTTTTTAATCCAGGTGTTTGTGAACCGTTTGCTGATTGGGGACCATGTCACCATTTTCGTTATCAATGGCATTACAATCTTACTTCTGGCCAATGTGAACAATTTCTCTACGGTGGTTGCAAAGGTAAAATTATTTCCTAAAACTAAACTTGAATATTGTTAAAAACTTCAAATTTTCAGCCAAAAAAAATACAAAATTTAATTCGCTGCGAGACAATTAATATACGATGAGCCAAAATTGATAAAGTCTACAAATTTCTATGGTAGCATTAGTCGTTAAATTATGTATGCTTCGTTTGTTAAAAGTATTGAAATAAATTCCAACAAATACCGCTAATTTTAAAAGCAATTTAAAACCTTTTTAAAATTTAACGGCACGTATTTAAACAAATGTATCCCGAAGCAATAAGTGTCCAACAGATACATTCGTCAAAATAAGCCCATAGGTCTACATTTTATTTTTAAGCCCATTGGTCTACATTTTATTTTACGTTTTGACTAGATTGTTTAACGCCGGTTATTTAGGTATCCGTCATACCACACCGAACTTATAGCTATGTAATCCATATTTTGAAATGGTTAGTTAGTTTATTCACTTAGGGTATCTTACTTAATTTCGGCCAGGATTTAATATCGGCCACCAATTTAGGGTGTTAGAAAAGTGGTTTATTTTTTAAACACAAAAGAACTAGCACAAAAGTAACTGGATGAATGTTGAATAAGGTGTTTTTGCCAAAGGTTTTTATTTGTGTTATTCTGCATTATCAACATTTTCATACAAAAAGTGTAATTTTTGTGATTTTCTTAATATTTGCTTTGTGTTTAAACTGCATAAAATTTAGAACGAAGCATTATATAAACTTAAAAGATCTTCTATTAAAGGCTCAAAATTGTTAAGTTTCAAGTTTTGATATTTTTTTAAAATCACTTTGCAATGCATTTAACTAAATGCACATTTTAAGATTCCGTTAATTTCGGCCACCTTAAAATTTAGGTAAAAGAACCTGCCGTTTTTTGCTGTTTTCGAATATCATTGTACTACTGTATTTATAAAGAATTTTTTTGCTCGTTTGGCTTTTTTTGTTTTTTTAAACAAAAAAATTTAACAAAAAATATAGGTTATTAAAACTTGTTTTTTTATGTTTTAACATAATTATATTAAGTTTTGCTAATAACTATTAAAGTTCGCAAACGAAATAAATTAAGTTATATGTACCAAGAACAATATCTAAGAATAAATTTGCAGCCTTTAAAAAATTTTATTGTTCCTTTTAGCAATAGTTATAGCCATTTTTTCTAGGTGGCCAAAGTTAATGGTTCGCGCCTTAATTTCGGCCACTATAAAAATAAAACTTTAAACCTCCACTTTTCTTTAAGTGTAACAGAAATTTTAAAATTTTGCACTGGAATAACAATAGCTATCGTTTCAGTTTTAGGCCAAATTTTGGGTCGATTGGAAAAACCAGAAAAAACTTATCCAAAAAAATAAAAAAGATGGCCGAAATTAAGTCAGTTACCCTACTTGTTAATTGACATTGAAAACGTGAATAATCTAATAAATTTGTGTTATACTAACTTATATAATGAACAGGCACAGACGCGCCGTGTTCTTATTAAATTTACCACAGTTTTTTTTACACATATTTATTTTTAAATGACACGTATCTGTGCTGAATTGAACTTTATGATGGAAGACTGCTAGACTTCAGTCGTTTTAGATCATCCATCCACTGTTACTGTTGGGATTTAGTGACAATATAACAATGTAAACGCGCACGGAACGTGTTTTCACTTATCGCTTGACAGTCCGGTTTGAATCAGGCCTCAGTGTTTTAACTGACTGTACATTGTATTTAACGCTTTTTAAGCGCATAATTGTACATTGGAAAACGCACGCGAAAATGTTCGTAAACATTTTTTTTCAAATAGAGTGGGTCCTTGGTGGAACTCTTTACCATTTGATGTAGTGTCTGCTCCAACAGTCAAATTATTTGTAAATAAACTTCTATCTACACCCAAAACCCCTTATTTGTGTTCTGTATTTTAAAATTTTTATTATTTTTTGATTCTGTGTTTTTTTTTGCATTGCTATAATATTGTATGTAAGTGTGTTTATGTATGCTTATACATGTGACCTATACAATAAACATTAAATAAATAAATAAATAAAGGACAGGAAACATGAACATTTAGGCCACAAACTATAAAATGTGTAAATACAATACAGTATGTATACGTAAATAATTCGAGAAATCGTATATATACTTCAAACATATATTAGGTTTTACTACCTACTCAATATGGTATCATTTAGGAAATACCAATCGCTTTAATGACTATGAGGAATGTCACTCGTTGTGCATGGTTCCAAAAGCTGGTAAGCAATAATCTTCGTTCCACATTATTTTTGCATACAGTTTTATATTATATTTAATAAAATTCATTTTTTAGATTTAACTCTTTATAAAATTTTATTTTATAGATCCTTGCTTGGACAAGAAGGACAGAGGTACAATGTCAGAAGGAATCGTTTTCCGCTACTATTATGATGTGAACGTAAGTTAGTACAAACAAATTAATTGTATAAGGTATATAATATAACTAATATGAAAGATTACTGTGTTATTAACAGTTTTCTTTTAAAAATTAAGTAATATTTCTGAACTGAACTAACAAAAATTTTTGTTGCAGTTTGTCGCTGGTAAAACAATAGCTTTAAAAAAACCAATGATAAGTTATATTTTCTAAATAATTAACTCAGTGAATCACAAAGGAGGAGAAGCAGATGTTAGTTTAGCGCTTACGCTTAGGGAAGTAAGTTAGAGTTTACTGGAATAGGGTTTCAAAATGCACCCCCGGATATTGCTGAAAGAAAAAATGCGCGCTATGGAACCAATTGCGGCGCACGGAATATTATAAAAGAACTATTTAGACGACATCTGGTGGGTTTTTTCTTTACTATATAATTAGGATAGGATACGTTGAGAGCTCTACTTTTTGACCACTGTGGTTTTTGTTAAATTTTAAATAAACTCTACTAAGTCTTATTTTACAGTATGAGATTTTTAAAGGTAAGTAGGAAACTTGGAACATTAAAAATTGACGAATGAATAAAAAAAATGTTTAGACTTAGGTTTAGGCATAGAATTTAGTAATTTTAAACTTTAGACTCTATATTTGCCCTATTTTGCTTCAATTTCGCGATTTTCGGCTCCAAGTTTCCCAAATAGTTTCAACATTTTTCCATTTTTCCTTACGATCTTTAGGAGTTTTTCCTTTTTAAATTTTCGCAAATTATTTGTCGAATGATTGGGTTTTTTTAAAAAGTCTAATTCTTGATCGCTTTTACCAGCGAGGTTTTGAAGGCCAGTTCACACCAGAGTGGCAGTGGATAGTAGATAGTGAACGCGCGCGTTTACATCATTAAACCATAATTGTTGCTGCGGTATGAAGAGTGTGTGCTGTGGGACACATATTTGCTGCCAGTCCGGTGTGAACCGGCCATAAGAGTTGATGTTATGTGTTAGGTGGAAATATTATTATGGTAATGGTAATTTTACTAGAATATTTAAAACTGTTGCATCAAAATAAAGCATCAATGTACAAATTTTAGAGCCCTACTCTCCTATATTGAGGTTCCCATGTGGGAGCATTATATTCCCATTTTGGAGCTTTAATTTTTTTAGTTTTAAATTATAATTTTAGTACACCACGCTCCTAATGTAGAGCTTCAAACTTCACCAGTTTTCTAATCGTGTTTGTCAAATTATTATAGGTAAAAAGCTGTCGCGGTTTTCACTACACGGGTTTTTAGAGCCCTACTCTCCTATATTGAGGTTCCCATGTTGGAGCATTATATTCCCATTTTGGAGCTTTAATTTTTTTAGTTTTAAATTATAATTTTAGTACACCACGCTCCATTTTAGTACATTGTCAAATTATTATAGGTAAAACGCTGTCGCGGTTTTCACTACACGGGTGGCGGGAAGTCCAAAAATATTTTTCTAAAAAAGGGCGACTGTGAAGCCACATGCGCTCAACACATGACAGCCGGCGAATCGGAAAGAAGATCTATTTCGGGTTAGGATGTTGTTTTTTTTGTTTCTGAAATAAGGCTAACGGTAATTCCCATGGACCATGGACCAACATGGACCCAACATGGACCCGCCCATGAGGGGTGAAAGACTCACTTTAACATTACAAAACAATGTAAAGTTGTTGGTGCACCTCAGGCTTAGGCTTAGGCATAGGCTTAGTTTTATACCAAGCCTAAGCCTAAGCCGTTTAAAAGTTAGGACTAACAACTTTATAATGTTTTGTATTGTTAAAGTGAGTCTTTCACCCCTCATGGGCGGGTCCATGTTGGGTTCATGTTGGTCCATGGTCCATGGGAATTACCGTTAGCCTGAAATAACTTTTTATTAAAACCAGTGAAATCAAAACCATTATCGCCACAAAAGTTTTGTCGAAATTATACCCACCTTCTTTTCACTCACTGCCTCTTTACTAGATGAACTACCATTTCCCAATCCCGATTTCCCAAAACTACCATAAGCACTTCGTCATCACTACAGCAGAATGAGCCACAGTCATTGTAAAATACACGTGAATGTGACTCATTCTATAGTTAATAGAATTTTGTTTTAAGTTCGAAATGAGTCACAGTCATATAGATTTTATACGAATTTCGGCTTCTTTTGTCATAGTAACGACGACTTGCGCTTAAAACATGACAGCCCGGGGAATCGGAAAGAAGATCCATCTAGAGTTGGGATGTTGTTTTTTTGTTTTTAAAATAATTTTTTTAATAAAACCGGTCGAATCAAAACTACTACTGCTCCCCACAAAAGTTCTGCCTAATTATATTCTGCTTTTAACAACTTTACTTCTCTTTAGTTCAACTTAATAGCTGGTGTGAATCTGAAACTCCACTAATTTTCAGTAATTGTTCTTTACTATATCATTTATTTTAATAGCTTTATTAGATGATGATGGGTCAAATGTGTGTTTTTAGACAAGTCTGATGAATATGATAGATCCAGAAACGAATTGGAACTGCGAAAAAGAGCTGAAAGTATGGTACTTAAAAAAGCTTTAAACAATTTTGAAATTTAAATTTAAAAACTATCGTCAGACTAAAAAAACCTTAACGAGGAAGCAAAAAAAGTAACGTGTGCGTGTTTATCATCATCATCATCATTTATTTTAGCAAAAATCGTATGAAACTCTACACAATACATTGCATTAACAAGGGGAACCAATCACATCCGCCAGATTACGATCCTATGGTTTACTTTATGACAGATTATTGCTTATAGGCTGGTGGTTATTTTAGCCTACATATTGATGACTCGGGAAAACAAATCGTTTTTTAATTAAAATTAGAAAAAAATGTTTATGAAGTTTTTAAAGATTTCTTAAATAGTTTTAAACTTTTGTAGTTTTTTCTCTATATTTCCTACGCATTCAGGGTATAAAGCTCTAGACGCATTTCAGTGTGGAGAAAGAATACTTAAACAAATTTAATTGATAGCTGAGTACTTACTTGCGAAAAAGAAGTATTGTGTTACTGAAGCTGTTTAGGTGTTACTGGGATAGTTTTTTAGGAATTATTTTTTATTGATGAAATCATAATGGCGACTTACATAAGTTCAAAGAGTGACTTTTAAGTATTTTGAGCGATTTGCGATTTTTCGATTTAAGCCCAAATCTACATGAGACAAATCATTAATCTATATCAATTTTAAAATGATATCAAAAATATAATGTTTTTAATGATATGATTGTTGGTGTAATAGAGAAAAAAAGAAGAAAACCATGAGTAATAACATTTACACAAGGTTTTTATTTATAGTTGGCACGACAAACAACTCATTGAAATTCATAAAAATTATGTATTAATTGATACTAATACTAATGCTAATAAATATACTTCTATAGCTGTTAGCTGTATATTTCTGTAATTTATTAATTCATCATTAGTTATTTACGTCTGTTTTCTATCTTATTCTATATATAATTTATCACCAATTATATAATATATATATATATATATATATATATATATATATATATATATATATATATATATATATATATATAGGGTAGTGCATTTAATTTGGTCACTTTTCCAAATTGGCCAGTTTTGATTTTGGACTATATCTTTGGTAATCCTGGACGGAATACAACGTTTGATAGCTCAAATGAGAAAAAATTATATTTAGATGGCTGTCGTAAGCTTTTTATTTGTTATGTTATGATATTTTCATGTGAAATTGTGTGATTTATAAAAGATAAAATTGTTACTCGTTTTTAGAATATGGGCATTTCATGATTACGCAATAAATTGGCTTAAAAATTAAACTTTCCTGGTAAAATTTAGTCTATTTTCCGAATTTTTAGTCCCCGTGGTTCTACGTTGCGTCTGTGGTGAGCAATTGTTATAAAATAAAATAGTGTAATTTCGGCACACATATTGCTGTAGGTAAAAATGGGTTGAATTAAGTGGTTGGGTGTTAAATTGTAGTTGTAAATAGTTAAAAGACAAAGTTGAAATGTGTAGGGGTCATAGCACTGCACTTAAGATTGATTAAGGGGGTCTTTTTAAAAAGTGCCGAAATTAAATTCACTTTTTTCCCAAATTTTGCTCATTTTGATACCATTTGGCATTTTAGCTGTAACTTTTTACCAGTTACACGTTGAACAACAAGTAGAAGTTTAACTTAAAGAAAACTGTCTGGAGATAATGATAGGCTTGTAAAATTTTGAAAATGATGATTTTTTTGACTGAAAAACAATCGATTGCTTGTAAAGTGCCGCAATTAAATGTGTGCATTTAATTTTCCATTTTTTTAAAAACTGATTTAATTAAGTAAAAAAACTACTTTCGTGCAGTGAAACTTCTGTGAAGCAACGCAGTATCGTGAAAACTTCAAAATGAGCTATCAAACATAAAAATCGGGACATACAGTGAAAAGTTACGTCGGAAAAACAAAAAAGTGCCGAAATTAAATGCACTACCCTATTCTTATTCAATAATTAAATTAGTACCAAATATGTTATATATATTTTTATTCCGTAATTTTCTTTTTGTCAGGTCGCAGGGCTCTTCCTCCTCAAATGCCGGCGCTCAAAAAAGAAGTGCGGCGTCACTATCAGTTGGATGAAAATACGCAATCTTATCTTAAAACGCACAATCAATGGATCAGTCATGGTCAGTGCGTTGGATTTCGCTACCGAGTGGACGGAAGGTAAGCGATGCCGTTTAGGCAAGATTAAAAAAATCAATTAGCAAATAGCCGTGGAAGTAGGGTGGTCAAAAAAGAAATCATTCAAAGAACCTAACTTTCCAGTAAAACAAGAACCGACACAATGTTTTCTAAATATTTCCTTTTATAACACCAGCGCGCGCCCTTGTTTGTTTTCACGCTGCGCGGTTTTGTTTTAGCCATAATTGCGCAGGCATTTTAAAGCCTTATTTTTGTAATAGCTTTTTTTTATTTTAATAGTAGCAAAATATATAATTAAACAAAAAATGTGCTACTCCTGTATTTTTGATTAGGAGTGCTATTATAATGGCCTATTTTAAAACTATATGCTATTACAATAGTGATGGCACCTTGCACTGAAACTGGTTACACCACATAGAGTATGCAAACACTAACATTTCCTGTTCGGAAAATACCGTAATGAGACAATTTTTTGGGAAGGGAAGTGAGCGGTAAAAAAAGGGAAGAATGTTGTGGTGGATCTAATGGGGGAGTAATGCGGGAGTATAATTTAGGGGGAGACATACATGTTTTTAACAAAATTTTTGCTTTACCGTTTAGATTATTACATTTTAAATTAATATTAATTATATACATTAGTTTTTCGTACGTTTTTATCAAAAGTTGTTTCATTTAAAGAAAAGTTTGGATCTTTCTCAACCTCTACTTTGCCTTCTTTTCAGTGCTCTTTTCACCGCTCCCTTCCCTGAAAAAATTTGCCTCATTACAGTATTTTCCGCACAAGGAACAAACACTGTTAGTGTTTGCATACTCTATGTGTGTAACCAGTTTCAGCGCAAGGTGCCAATACGCTGTTTTAATTTTATAGCAAGAGTTGCACATTTATTTTTAAATAATATTTTTATTTATTGTTAGATAATATTTTTTAATAATAGGTTTTTTGATAATACGTTGTGTTTTTTTATATATTTTTTTCCATTTATTTTTTATGTTAAGCTTTAGTTTAAAATTGGCTGGATAGTCCTATGGATTATATTATATAAAAAAAGATAGGCACCGGTAAAAATTTTAAGCGATTATATCTTGCAAAAAATGTATATTTATTAATATATAACCATTTTTCTCATGTTTATTAACTTTATTTTTGCAAAAATCAAATACTCTGCAAATCTGATTTAATTTTTGTCCTTAGTTCAGTTTTTTTCTTTCAAAACATAATCTTGCAATATATGCTTCACAATTTATGAGTGTTCATTTTTTTTTAAAAATAAAAAAAAGATAACTGGTTGGAAAACTAAAAATTTTTTTGTCTAGCTAAAAAGCTAAAAACACGATCAAAAGTTTTGTCTTGGTGAAAAACAAACAAAATAAGTTCGTAAGAAAAAGGTTTATCATGTAGTGAAATTAATGTCTTTATTAAGTATTGTAATTAATATTTTATTTAAAATTAATATTTTATTTAATCCTGTAATTAAATTAATTAATTAATATTTAGGTATGCGGAGTTACACGCCTATTTGTGCTTAGTAGAGCAAAACGGCTACTGCCACACTACGGTTTTGGGATCTACAAATGGGTAAGTTGTTGTTTTAATTTATTTATTTATTTAATTTAATTTTTAATTTTAATTAATTTCATAAAAGTTAAGAACATGCTCTTTTTTGTAGATGTCCACTTCTCTTTTGTAGAAATCAACAAAGAAATAGAAATGCAATAGACTTTTGGAAAAATTTATTAAAAACTAAAAATTTGACTAATATTAATTGCATAAATCCTTATGTTTTAACATAGGATTTCATTTCTTTGTAAATATTTACAAAGAATCAAATGTTCCTAACATTTATGAAAAAGCGCACTGGACTACAATACTTTTGGTGGTTATTTAGCTTCTAATTTTATCTTATATACAAAAAAATTCATATGGTTTCATGCTATCACGCCTTCTGAATAAAATGAACATTAATAATTATAATGAAATAAAAGAGAAAGAGTTTTAAATATTTCAGACTTTTCATATTCTACTTAATCTATAGTTGTTAAATACGCATTAAATTAAATTAAAATTAAATTTTCAAATTAAATTAAATTATCTTAAGTCATTTTATCGTATAAAGGTGTCCGGATTTTGAACAATTGCAATTATCCAGGTAGGCATAGTTCTAGAAACCATCTCTGGCTGGTTAAAAGCAAGGAGAAGGCAGCAAATGTTCTTAGAGGCGTCTAGCAGGCAGAGAAAAGCAGCCAAAACTGCCTTGGAGACAGGCGGGCAGCTAGCTTTGCCTCCTTTGGTAAAGCATATACATGTGAAAAGGCAAGTAGAATTTTAGGAAGCAGGTTGATTTTTTATCAAGGTAACGAGAAGGAAGGTCAAAGGCAGGAAGGAGGAAGCCAAATTGTCAAATGAAAGCATGTAAAGACCTGCCTTCCCAATTCTTTACAGGGTTATTAAATTTTAGTTTTCCTCTGTTAAATATCAATTGACCAGATAAAATGAAAACCGCGTGAATTCGTAGCCCTTTACAATATAGAAATGGTCACTCGTTTCCTAATATCATAAAATATACTATGCAGAAAAAAAAGGTTGAACCAATATACGTTGAAAGAGATTTGTTGATGACAGACCTCATTAAAACATTGACAAAAAGATTTTAAAAAACCTTTAATTTTACCTGAGTCTGTTGGGTTCTTAGAAAAAGCTGAATTTTAATACAAAAAAAACGTTTTCTCTCATAACAGTTTAAAGAATTAAAAATTATGCTGAGTCACATGACATTTATATATGCCTTGAATCCTCATTTTCTAATGTATGGGTTTTTTCTAGAAATGAATATTGCAAACTGCTTCGGCCCTGGATGCACGGCACCCATTTATACTCCTTCTTTTACCAACTCAAAAGGAGATCCCCACTGGGTGCGGTGGACTATTATCCCATGAACCAGAACACCAGTATTTCCGCGGAACTTATGCCTCTTGGAATCAATCGATGCTTTGACATATGTTAAACATGAGCCCAATAACTGACCACCTATAAACTCGCTTCAATAATGGCAAACGCAAACTACAAAATACCCCAAAAATGTGTGACATTTTTATTCTTTCTATTTATTCCTTATGTTAAAAAGCTGCTTTCCTAAAAAAGGATTTGTAACCTAGTGAATAAGAATAATATGCAGCGTATTTGAACAAAACGCCTGCTTTTGACGATGCGCCATAATTTAGAGGAATGTTTTTTTTTAATTTTATAAAAGATTGATATATGTAGAGTACACTTCATTTCCATTACAAAAGATGGCGCGATTTTTTATGCTTATTTTAAAAAGGTACAAAAGTTTCCACTTAAACTAAACTGCCAATGCTACTAAAAGGCGTTTAATATATGTAAGTGTGATTTCACTATTAAAATTAATAATGTGCTGTTGCTGGCAATATTAGCAGTAATGAAATCTATAATAGTAAAAATTCTTCACGCTGACAAATTAGCAAACCATAATTTACTTTTAATTATGTTTTAGCTCAAAAAAACCATTTTACGCACAAGTTACTTGTAGTTTTAGGAAATTTTCTTGTATTGTGTCATATTGTTTTATCAAAAAACAGCTTTTTATGGTTAGTATTTATAGGTTTATGTGTAAATTTAAGTTAGTCAAAATTATACTAAGTAACTACAAATTTCAAGCTACCACAGTATGGACCTTTAAGCTGATAAAAACGTTAATTTGCCTAGATAATAATGTGATGTCATCAGATTTTCTCATTTTTGTTTTTTCATTCACTGCTATTGCAACTTTTTTTTGAACGCGTCCTGTAAAATAAATGTTTTTCCTGAGTTTTAATAGTTTTGATTATACCAGGTACTCATTTTCTGGTAATATTTTTATTTTAATATTTTTTTCTGTTATACGTTTTAACTGTTTATTGAATTTATTGTTAGTTACAAGATAAAGGTGTGGTTCGCCAATGTTTTTATCCCTGATATTTGTTGATTGAAAAATTAGGTCTGGCTGACTTCGTGAGTATAAGAAGATTTAAATTTAAATTGTAAGATTTAACATTCTAAAAAAAATAAGTTAGAACACATTTATATTAAAATAACATCTTCTTACTTAATATACTAAAATCATTATGCTTTAGTTGTTAAAAAATGTCTTTTTTAATAAAAAAACTAATTTGATAAAATTTTGGTAATAAGGTATTTATTTTTCAATATAAATTGAAATTCTTCTTCATTTAAAATTTATATTGATTTTTGTTTTAGTCGATTAAATACCACAAACACTACGATTAAATTGTAAATTTTGCCTCTAGCAATAACTATTTTATTATTTAACCAGTTTTCAACAATATTTTCTTTCTGTATTGCTTAATATTGAGTGAATTGTAAAATATCTCAAATCAAGAAAAAACCTGCAGTTTTTTCACTACTTTACCTGTGAATTCACAAAATTATTTCAATTATATCCGTCTTTTTAAACTTTTCAGTTTAATTGCGATTCTATTTCAAAAATGTGTAAGTAATCTTTTTTATCAGTTGACCAGATTCAGTCTGATTTTCTGGATCAAGAACAAACATGAGTTAAACATACAACAAATAATTAAGGAAATCAATTAACCAGCCAAAATCTAAAAAAAATATATGTTGTTGTCCTTTGCCAGTAACCAGAGTTTCGTTCAACCCTGGTTGGTTCTGTCCGGCACGCTCCTCGCCTTGCTCACCCCCTTTTCCCACTCTCACAGGAGATCAGCAACCGCTGTGGGATTAACCCAAAGGTCCTCTGGTCCCAAGGTCGTGTTATTGTGTGTGCATGTGAAAAGATGTTGTGTTGTGTGGATTTGTGTTTTGCATAGCGGGCAGTTTGGTGATGTGTATTGTGTGGGATTGATTTTGTGTAGGTAAGAGTGGAGAAAAGAAGATTTCCACGCCCTGAGTTGGGCGAGGGTTCCCCTGACCCTGAAAGAAAGATTTTTTTCCTCGTTGCTTATTGCTGGGGCTTTTGTTTGAAGTATTGGGTTTGTTGGAGTGTTGTTGATTTGGTTTGTGACTGTGTTTGTATGGATTCGTTGTTTTAGAGCTTTTTAAGTTTTGTTGTGTATGTCTGTTGAAATCTAGTTGTTGTTGTGGAATATTTTTGCTTTTTGAGCCTGCTGAGTGCAGGTTGTTGTGTTAAGTAGTTGAGTGGATTGTTTGTGTACATGGCTGCGATTTTGCTTGTTTTGCGTGGAGTTGAATGTGTGTTGCTATTGGGAGGACTATCCACATCATACAATGTGTGTGTTTGTGTCTGTGGTGTGCCCTGATGCGACCTTGAGAGCAGTGTTTTGTCTTGAAAGCTGTGCTGGCACACTCGATTATTGGTCGAGTGATTGCCTTGTATGTGTGTGTGAGTGTTTCTTTTGGTTTACCCCACGACTTTGCTGTGAGTGCATTTATGATTTTAAGGGTTTTGCGTGCTTTGCTGTGTATATTTGCGATGCGTGTGTTAAATGTAAGCTTGGGGTCAAAGAGCCCCAAGATTTTTGGGTTTTTAGTTGTGATTAAGTGTTGTGTTGTTTATTTTTAGTGATAGTTGTGTGTTGTACTGTGCAGGGTCTTGTGTGAATCGTGTGGATGTTGTTTTGCTTGCATTTAGTGTGAGTTGGTTGTTGCCTGTCCATGTTTGTATGCGTGTAAGTATGGTTGTATTTGTTGTTGTGCTATGTGGTGGTTTGGGTGTGATGGTTATACTGTGATGTCGTCTGCACATGTTATGATGTGTACGTTTGGTAGTGGTGCTGGAATGTCTGCGGTGTAGATGTTGAATTGTGTGGATTATAGACTGGAGCCTTGTGGGACTCCTGTTTTTATGAGTTTTTGTTTTGATTTGTGATTGTTGTATGTGGTGTATGCTTTGCGGCCTTTGATATAATTGTTATTGAATTTTCTGATTGTTGTTGGTACTTGTGTTTGTGTGAGTTTGTGTATGAGTGTGTGGTGATTGACAGTGTCAAAAGTTTTGGGCATGTCCAGTGCTACGACACTGTGTGGTGTGGTGGTTTTGGTTTGTTGAAACCTGCTGCTATGTTAGTGTTTGTAATGCTGTGTATGTGGAGTGTTGTTTTTTGAATTTGTGTTGGTATGTTGTGTTTGGTATGTTGCTTGTGATGTATGGGAGTATGATTTTTTTTGCAAGTTTTTTTGAGTGCGGATATGAGTTAGATGGGTCTGAATGATTGGCTGTTGTTGATGTTTTTGTTTGGTTTTTGAATTGGAATGTAGTTAAAAAGTTTCCAACTGTGTGGTATTGTGTTTGTGTTTATTTTGTTAGTGTAGAGTTGTGTGAGGTATTGTAGTGCTTTGTTGCCTAGATGTTTGAGGTGGTGTATGTTTGTGTTGTCAGACCCAACTGAGTTGTTTGTTTTGCTTTGTTGTATTGCTGTGATTGTTTGATGTACTGTTAGTGTGAGGGGCGTGGATTTTAGTTGTGTGATTGACGTGTAATTTTGCGGCATATTTTGTTTGTTTTTTGAGTAGTGGATTGTGTAAATTGTTTGTTGTAATGTTTTGCTATGCTGTATGCTGTATGTTGTATGGGTGAGTGGTTCTTTTTGTGTTGATTGTGATTGCCCTGTTTTTGTCTGTACGTTGTTTTTTGTTGTTGAGTTGTGCTATTGTGTTGTATAGTTTGTAAGATTTGTGTGTGTGTGAGTAAAGTGTTTTGTGATGTGTTGCTGCTGTTTGGTTATGTTCTGCTATTTGTTTTTGTATTTGTTTGTTTAGCTGTTGTATGTTTGAATGTTTGGAGTCTGCTTGTCTGAGTGCGTTGCGGTGTTGTGTGAGTTGCATGATATGTTGTGGTAGTGGCCTGTTTGTGTGCTTAATGTGACCTTTGGGAATATGTGCTTTGTCTGCTTAAATAATGAGTTTTGTAAATGCTTTGTTTGCTTGATGTATGTTTGTGGTGGGTGGGAGTGTTTGTATGCTGTCTTCTATGTGTGCGGTGAAGTCTTGCCAGTTTGTTTTTTTGTAATTTGTGAATGTTGTTTTGGTGTGTTGTTGTTTGTGTGTGTGTGTGTAAGTTTAGTGTTGTGAGCATTGGTAGGTGGTCTGAATTGAGTGCATGTAGTGATTTGTCATGAGTGGGTGTTGTTGATGTTTGCTGAGATTGTTGTGATGTCTGGAGATGTTTGTTGTTGATTGGCTGTTGTTGTATTGTGTTTTTTGAGTTTTTGATTATGTCCGCTACTGCTTTCCCTCTATAATCTTCTTGGGAGAAAACCATAGAGGAGAGTGATCGTTTATGTCGCCTGTGATTATTGTGCTGTCTTTATGGGTGAGTTGGTGTTTGGTGTGTGTTGTGTCTGCTATTTGGTTGTTTTCTGTTGTTGCTGATTGAGTGTCCTTTGGAGGGATGTATATGTTTGCAGTGTTTATATGTTGCTTTTACGTTTTGTGTATGCGTGTTATGAGTACCTCTGCAGTGTTGTGTGTTTGTTTGTGGAGTTTGAGTAGGATTGAGTTGGAAGATAGTGTCTTTGTGTATGTATATGAGTAGTCCTCCCCCGGTTTTGCCTTGTCTGTCTTGTCTGCACGCGGTGTAGTTTTGGTGTATTTGTTTGCGATGCCTTGAGTTTTGTTTCTTGCACTGTGATAATGTCTGCTTGAGTTTTGTTGGCGAGCATTTGTAGCTCTGTGATGCTTGTGTTAATGCGATTGATGTTTATTTGTAGTATTTTTAGTTTTGATTTTAAATGTTGAGTGTTAGTGTTGTTTTGTGCTTGTTGTGCTGTGGTGTAGGTTGTGTGTGTTTGTTGGTTGTTGTTTGTGTTGTGTTGTTGTGTTTTGGTGTTTGTTTGTTGTTTTGTTTTTGTTGTTTTTTTGTGTTTGTTGTAGGGTGTGTAATTGGCAAGACCATGTTGGTTGTTGTTTGTATAGTTTGAGTGTGGTTTGCCCGCATTTTGCATGTACCCAGTGTGGTGTGTGTTTGTTTTTGCATTGTATTAGTATCTGTTTGTTAGTAATGTTTTTGTTGCATATGTTAAATGTGCCGTATATTACTGTGACCCTGGGACCAGGGTTGATTTTGACGTCCCCCGAGCGCAGTATTTGAAGCTCCAGCCAGAGCGCCGGTTTTGGATTGGAGCTTGGCAGAGAGGTGCCAGTTGGTAACTGGTTTTGTTGCAGTCCTGATTTGAAAACGAAGCATTGAAAGATGTTGTTTTGCTTTGTTTTGCATTCCCACGACGTGCAGGCCAGGATACTGGAAACTAAAAAATATAACTTCTTCACCATCATTTAGCGAACTTCACTTTGAAATTCATGTATATTTGTTTAGCTTCTAGGATTTGATCTAGTTTTGTCCTTTGTAAAAAAATGGTTTACATAAGCTGTATATTGTGTCATGTTTATTTTGATCAAATAAATATTATTATTACAATCGAACAAAAAAGCTTAATTCAATCAAAAAAAGTTAAGCAAAAAAATCGCCAAAAAATACAAATAGATTTTGATACAATCTCTATTTTCTTGGTACGGGATCTTTAGAACCACAAGCAAGGATCTTGGAGCCATAGGATTTTTTTGGAAACTTGGAGACTTTAAGAAAAAAACTGGTTTGGGTTTAGATTTAGAATTTACTTTGGCTTAATCGCGCAAATATGTAATGAAAAAGAAAAATTCTTAGTAAAAATAAATGAATTGTTTCCTTTAATTTTTAAATTCTTTAAAATTAATTGCTTATCAATTTTGTTGTTTTTTTTTACTTTTTGGTTTTTCAAATTAATAATCAATATATTCTTATCATTATTTTCAATCAACTATCGTTAAAAATTAATTCTGAAAATTGACTACAAATTAATAACGGATTATACCGCCGCGTATAATTTAAGCTAGTTACTAGTTCCACTTTGTGTAAAACCAAAAAACTACGGATCCTAATGCATTACAAAAACTATTTTTTGTTTTAATTACGCGCGTTTGGTTTTTTTTTACAATTATTTATGATATGATAATTTTGGCGTGTTTTTAATAATATAATTGTCATTTAATTCCACTTCTTATTTTAATATCATTCTAATGTTTTTTTAAAAAATTTTAATAATAAGTATTTTTTTAAGTTAAACTTTTTGCTTGTTTTTTCACTTCATGTATTGGAATAAACTTACAATATAGGGTAACTGACTTAATTTCGGCCATCTTTTTTTTTTGAATAAGTTTTTTCTGGCTTTTTTAATCAAGCCAAAATTTGGCCTAAAAATCAAACAATAGCTATATTTGTTATTCAAGTGCAAAAATTTGTATATTTCTGTTACACTTAAAAATCAGTGAAGGTTTAAACTTTTTTTAAAGTGGCCGAAGTTAAGGCGCGTCCCATTTATTTCGGCCACCTACAAAAAACTGGCCATAACTATTGCTTAAACGAACAATCAAAATTTCTAAAGGTTGCAAATTTACCCTTAGGTATTGTTCTTGGTACATATAACTTAATTTTTCCCGTTTGCGAACTTTAATAGTTATTAGCAAAACAAAAAAACAAAGCAAAAAAAATAGTTATTAGCAAAACAAAAAAACAAAGCAAAAAAAATAATTATGTTAAAATATTTAAAAAACAAGTTTTAATTATTTGTATTTTTTGTTCAATTTTTATTTTTGGCTTAAAAAACGTCAAAACAAAGTCAAACGAGCAAAAAAAATTCTTTATAAATACGGTAGTACAATGATATTTAAAAACAGCAAAAAACGGCAGGTTCTTTCACCTAAATTTTAGGTGGCGGAAATTAACAGAATCTTAAAATGCGCAGTTAGTTAAACGTGCGTAGACCTGCTTTGATTGATTAGCAAGAGTGCGCAATGGGTTTATGTAATTTGAGATAATATTAAATCAAAACAAGCCCACACAGGAACAAACTATGACCTCTGCAACGTAACTATTTGATAAGTAAGACTACGATAGTTTCGAACTCTTTATATAATAATAGTAAAGTACGTGAAATACAAAGAAACCCTTTTTAAGTTGTTTAAAGTTTCACAGAATAGACAACGAAGTTTTAAGTTTTTATAGTATTTGTGTTAGAAACACAATAAATTATATAAAAGATTTATTTTAAAATAACCCTTTTTAAATAAAATAAAGACTCTTTTAAAATAATGAATCGTACGTGAAATACAAAGATACTTTTCAATAATACTGTAAATTTATAATATTAACAAAATTGGAATCTAATATTTCTTAAATAAAAGAGTTATTAGCTTTTAAAATATCTATACGTGAAATACAAAGAAGCCGGCTGATTTTCTATCTAAACTCAAAAATAAATTCTAATCTCAAATTCAATAAAATAATTCCAATCTCAAACCAAAAATAAATCTCAAAATTAATTTTTCAAAAATAAATCTTTTTCTTAAAAATAAATCTCAAAAATAAATTTCAAAAATTAAATCTCAATTATATCTCAATAAAAATAATTCTATGTCAGCCTGATCAGGACTTACAAATTAAAAATCTCAAATAAAAATCTTTTCAAAAATAAAAATAAAATAAAAATAGAAAAAAACGCGCGAACGTCGTGTGTTCTGTTCAGATGCAGATTCTTCGACCAACAAAATTATCTTACAGTTTCTCGCTTAAATACAGCTCGCCTCCTCAAATTTAGATAGTCACAACAACGAAACTTACACATGTTTTTGCCAAAGCCTATTTATAATTTTATTTCAAAACTTTGAAATTTAGCCATAAATTTATCTATGAGGATTGGTTAATTTTGATGCCATAGATTACCCGATTGGTTAATGTTGAAAATCTTATGTTTTGGGTAACATGTACGTTGTGGAAAGACTATAGCTCACGAAAAATACCGATGCGCTTGCTTTGGCTTTGTCTGGATAACTCGCAGGATGACTTTTGAAAAAATTTAGATAAGTTTTTGTAATAACCTATGAATCAATTTAGCTATTTTATATTTTGACTACATAACTTTTAAATGAAATATTAAATTTCAAAGCACATAAAAAAAATACAAAATACATCAATTAAAATACACTAAATAATAATTATTGAAATTCGCAG
>JASAMX010035163.1:0-15043 GCA_030248175.1 Microlaimidae sp. YZB2_3 | reverse complement strand
CAGTTACGTATACTTGATTGATTTTTTACCTTGATTTTTTCCATTAATTTTGGCAGCTCAGTCAGAAGTTCCAACATTAGTTGGGGTGATTCGCATTGAATTTGATTTTCATCAAAATAATCCAACTCATTTTGGAAGCTGTTTATTAATCTAGTTTCTACAAACGGTTGAAAAAGACAGGCTAGTGCTATAGCCAGTAAAACGTAGAATAAAGGCTTCATTTTTTCTTGAGACAATATTTCTAAAAACAAAGTTAGTTTGTTATTGGTTTATTTCTGGAAAATTTTCGACGTATTTTTAATAATTATAAAAATAAAAGATTTAGAACGTTTTATAAAAAAAACTTTTATGTTATAGGTTGGACTTAGGACCATTATCAACAAAAGTATCTATAATCGACAAAATTGTACAATATAATAAATTTAAATCCATAATTATAGTGTAATTTATATAGTGGCAAAAAATACGTGCGAATAAAACAATTTTAAAACATTAAAAACAAAATCTATAAAGTTTTAGTTTGATTAAAGTTTCAATTGTTTTTTGTGCTTTAAAATTGATTTATAAATTGATTTATGCGTTTTTTTTCAAATGCGGTAAATTATATATATCTATATATTGACGGTAAATTTTAGTTCTATGAAGTTTTGTATGTTTTAGATAATGTTGCTAATAATGACCGTTAATGTAAATTGAAACGTTTAAGTTAGAAAAATTACTAATTAATTACGTTTTAGTTTAGGAAAATTCTGAAAAATTACTCAATCTAGTGCTTAGCATACTAAGTTTTTAGGTCATAATCCGGCAATGACGGCTCTTATAATGATGGATCCAGCAGTCAGGTATAGGTAAAAAGCAGGGTGGAAACAGTTGGGTCACGGCAAAAAATTATCTTGGAGACAGGTAGGAGGTAGGAAGGAAGGAGGCAGGTAAAACTTTCTGGGAGGCAGGTGGTCCTACCTCCCGTTTTAAAGCAAATGCATGTGAAAAGCAGGTCGGATCGGAAGCAGCTAAATCTACTCCACAGGCAGGTGTTTTAGACAGGTCGGAAGCAGATAAATTTAGAAAAAAATCAGTTAGAAAGCAGGCCTTGGAAGCAGTTTAAAAGGCATTTTTTAACCTTGTTATGTTTTTAGAACAAACTAAAACTGTGTCAAAACTTTTTCCGTCTACATTTGATAAAATATTTTTGTAAAGTTTGATGGAAGTTAATCTTTTAATCTTTTGCTACTGGATCTTTGCCTACTTCTTGTAAGACTTATCTAAGGCAGTCTTAAGAGATCCCAGAATGTACGTCACTGCCATACTTTGGTATTGCAGTTCCAAATCAGTTCTAGAAAAAAGAATTAAGACTAGTTCATACTAGTGAAGTGACTAGTGACAGCACATAGCGTAGCAACAAATGACCGTAACGTAGCATGCACACCGTAGCGACAAGTGACAATGTAACAGTGAAAAAAGGCGAAAAAATTCTTGTCATTTGTCGCTCCGGTGTGAATGATGGGTTAAATTAATTTTGACTATAAAAAATAAACCATAATCCGGTAAGGACGGCTCTTGAACCTGCCTCCGCAAGACTGGAGGAAGGTAGGAGGCAGGTAAAACTGCCTCAGAGGTAGCATGGAGGCAGGGAGAAGGCAAGTAGGAGGCAGGTGACCATGCCTCCGAAGTTGAAGCATATACATGTTAGAAGGCAGGTATGAGGAAGCTAAAACTTCCTCGGAGGCAGCAAAATTTCCGATGGAGGTAGGTAGGAGATAGGTAAAAACCGTTTTTCCCAATTCAGGCACCCCGTCCTTACCGATATGGTCAAACCAATTTAAGAGTTGTATTCAAAAAACTAACATCCATAAAACATGAAAACAATAGCTTACGTCATTTTATTTTTAAATAGACACCTTATAATAAAATTAGAAATAAAGAGGAATTAAAAAATATCAAATGACAAAACGTTATATTATGTAAATATTTTGTTAATAATATTGAAAACTTTAACATAAATTATTAAAATGCTCTTTTTGTGTTTGCATATGAAAACTTTTTGCTCAGTTATAAGCCAAAAATAGTATAAAAAGTGTGCGTAAACCAAAATTTATAGCGAATCTAAATGTAAAATAAAAGTTATTTAAATATCATTTTTTATAATTACTCTGAAATAAACTTTCACACCAAACCATTTTTTTTTTTGTAAATTTTTTTATACTAATTTGAAGACATTAGTAAAAGAGCACAAAAATCTAATTTTATTTGAAACTTAGGCCTTGTTAATTACTATCAAAGTGACAAGCGACAATGTTAGGGTGTAAACGCGCACGAAACGCGTTGTTATTTGTCACTTGTCACTTTGGCATATAAACTGGTCATTACTGTAAAAATTAGTCATTAATAAAGTGTTTTAAAACTATTCCGGAAAAATAAACTTAATGATTAAACTAATCCTAAATACCAGCAGAAAGCTCAAAAAAAAGATTTTTGAATGGTTTTTTTTTGCCAAAACCCATTTACAAATTTATATGAAAATCACTTGGTATGTTCCGAACGGCGTTATGGTTGAATTATATCTGGCTGACTGCGAAAATAAAAATGCAGACATGAGCGGACGAAATAAATTTTCGCGGTTGTAACTTTAAAAAAAAAACGAATAAGAACGCAAGTTTTTTTTTATTCCTCCTTTTTACAAACTACACAAAAATTAACCAACTTTAGCCTTTAAAAAAATCGCATGTGGATTCCAAAAGTAATTTGATAAATAATTATGAAAGTACCAGTTTTGATATTTATTATTAAACCGCTTTCGTTAAAAACTGTCAATGGTTTTCTTGTTTAATATTTGATTCAATACTAAAATTATTGAGGCCAGCTAGAATATATTTCCCTATAAATTTCTGATAAAATAAAATTAAGTTTAAAATTATGTTTTAAATTAAATTAAACATATAATTTAAATTAATTAAGTTGAATTAAATTGATTTAAATTAAATTTAAATTTAATAAATCAAATTTTAGTTAATTTCGGTTCATAATTAAACAATTTTTGAATTTAAAAAATCACCAAGGAGCCCATTTTTATTTATTTAGAATGATTCAAACATTACTGAAACTGTATGCCATCTCAAATTATAAATGAAGTGCTGTTGGTTAATTTTTAGTTAAAATTATACTTATTTAATTCTACTCAGAAGAATTATATACTCATTTAAAATTTTGACTACTTATGTTATTTAAAAAACTAAAAGGGCATTATTAAAATTAAAATTCGCTTAAAGATGTCATACAAAAAACCCATCCTTGTTTATGATGCTTTTTGAGCCTGTGTGAATACAGGAGTATACTCATAGTATGCGAGTAAGTATGCGCTCTTATTCACATTTTCTGGCATGTTTTTTAAAACATACCAGAAAAGTTTTTAAAAAAGCTTAAATTTAAACAAGTTTCCGCCGGAGGACCATTTCGCATCTTTGGATATTTTGAAAAGGGTTGTTTCTTGCTCCTTGACTCTGTTGAGGGTTTTTTAACAGAATGTAAAACCTTTTATTTTAAAAATAAAATAAAAACTTAAAACATTATAGCTTTTATTTTGTTGTTTGTACAAGAAACTCTAAAAAAACAAGAACTTGCGTTCAAATTTAGTTTTTGTATGTTCGAAAACACAAACCTAAATCCTTTTAGGGTTTTTTAAGGACTATAAAACCTGACATTTTTGATAATAAGAATGAAAAAAATTTTATTGTGTTGTTGAACATAAAAAATAGAAAAAAAAATTCTGCGCTAAGATTTAAATTTTCTGGTGTGTTTTAAAAAGTTTAAATTAAGAAAAATGTTTTCTCCCTAAGAACATTCGGCCATTGGACTCCATTGACGAGAACAAAACCCCGCTTGAGGTATCTCGCCCTTCAAATACATTTTCTCATTGGCTGCGGCCCCCCAGACCTCCTGTTTTGAATCCCCTATGAAAAACATTCTCAGAATCAAATTTCCCCGTCAAATCAAACGTATGTATGTACGCCTTCAATTTTAATTATATCCTGTATGTGTAAATAGTCTATTATAACTTGAATCTAAATTAAATTCAAATAAAATATCAAACAATTAATTTTTATTTCTGTATGGGTGAAGAAGCAAACAAAAATTTAATGCAAAAATTCGACATAGTGCACCTTTATATTGCTTATTAAAAAATATGTCTTATATTATTATTATTTGTATTGTTCTGAAGAACTACGAAAATATCTAACGTCATATTTTGATATATTGTAATACACTCGAAAAAAACCTATTTTCTTTAAATTATCACGATTATTATTGTATGAACTACAATTATTTATAATTTTAAACATTCTTAAAATAGAAAAAAAAACGTAACAAGAAAGGTTATAGACGTATTTGCCAAAAAAAAACTTATTATGCCTTTTCTTCTAACCATTGTGTTTGGCCTGGGGTTGAAATTTTTCTTATTTTATCAGTCTTTTATATCGTGAGCATGTTTAGACTCCCCCTGACGCAAAATTAATTATTCAGGAACTGACGTGAACGCACGCGTATCCATAATTAAGATCGGTCAATTGGCTTAACATGAAAATAAAAAAAAAATATACATTGTATCTTTTGTGTATTATCTTGATATTTTTTGTGGCAAAACTTTTCACATTTTTGGCAAAAAACTTTTGGCATTAACTTTCACAGATTCATATATAAAATAAATTTTAAATTTTTTTAAGAAAATGCATCTTTGAAACTTTCAAAATATTTAAGTGAAATAAAAGTCATGACCAATCTCACATGCTAAACAAGTGCATATAGCTTTGAAACAAGTTTTTTGAAAAAATATAAAATCCCCATAGGCTTGAAGTGATTAAACATAAAATATGCCTAATTATTTTTATTATTTATTAATTAATTGTCCTTTATAATAACTGCCTCGAAAATGATCACAAACATAAAAGTTAAACAAAATTATTTAGGAAAGTATCAAAAAGTGAAATACCTAAATGTTAAAATACTTTGACTGTTTTACTTAACAAAATAAGTCATGCCACAAGGTAAATGTCAAGATGCTTAAACATCTTTCGAACGTAATAAAATTCGTTATCCCACAAAGTACAGAGCAAGATAAGTTTTCTTGTGGTTGATGTCTGACTGACCGCAAAAATTAGAATGCAAACATGAGCGGACAATTAAAAATTGTGCGGTTATGAAGTGTTTTTTTTTAGACAAATAAGAACGCAGAATTTTTTTAATTGTACCTTTTTATAAAATATACAAAAATTAACCAACTTTAGCCCTTAAAAAATTTGCATTTGAGATTCAAATTAGGTAATTTGATAAATAATTATTAAAATATGGGTTTTGATCTTTATTATTTACCGCTTTTGTTAATAATTTTAAATGGTTTTATTGTTAAATAGTCGATTCAATACTAAAATTATCGAGGTCAACTAAATTTTATTTGCCTATAATAAGTTTTTTTAACGTCGCTGACATAAGTAAAATTAATTAATGATAAAATCAAAAAAACGCATATAGTGTAGGTAAACTAAAGCTGTTTGAAGTCGATAACTTACAGTTTTAAATCAATTAATAAACAACAAAACAATTTAAAAACTGAAGCAACAACAGATAGATATTAAAAAATTAATGACCTTATTTAAAAAATATATATTTATCAAATTTTTTTTATTGGGAACAGAAATGCCATTTTTTAACGTCTAAAAATCATTGATTTTCTTATGTTTAAGAAAAAAAATTCTGCGTTCCAATTCGTTTTTTCATAATCACACAATTTTAAATTAAGCTTTTGCTTCTGTGCAAATTTATGAGGTCAGCCAAATATACTTACCATGCACAATTTTAAAACTTATTGCAATATTAGTTAGCACCTTTTGATTTTCCGTGCTTTTCATAGATACTAATCTATATGTAAATTCTCGCGATACCCCAACATTTTACTTAGTATGCGAATTTTCTGGCCAATTGCTTTATTCCATTAAAAAGATGAATAAAAAAGATGTGCAGGCGTTACAAAAAATTGGCATGCGAGTTTGAAGCAATATGCAAAATCTTTCATAATTTTTTTATGTTTGTTATTCAGTTTTAGTGTAACCCACCTTTAGGAACTACATGGGATCTCAATAAGTTTGCCGATTCGCAGTTACAAGTAGATAATTACACCCACCATTCTGGTCAGATGGAGGTCAAAATAAATAAATAATAAAATTAATAATCATAATAATAATAATAATAATAATAAAAATAATAATAATAATAATAATAATAATAATAATAATAATAATAATAATAATAATAATAATAATAATAATAATAATAATAATAATAATAATAATAATAATAATAATAATAATAATAATAATAATAATAATAATAATAATAATAATAATAATAATAAAAATAATAATAATAATAATAATAATAATAATAAAAAAAATATATAATGAATGAAAAATGAGACACTTAGAGCAAAGTGCTTGAAAAAAAGGTCCTATTTAAATGGGACCTTCCGATTTTTGGTTCAATATAAATGGGATCCCATTTATATAAGTCCCATTGAAATCGGTCCCATTTATACGGTCCCATTTAAATGGGATTTCATTAAAATGGGACCTATTTAAATGAGACCCCATTTAAATGTGATCCCATTTAAAATTTTCCAAAAAATTTTATTCTTAGTATTATATTAGTTTTTTAAATATAAATTATAAACTTTTAACAATAGAATCTTACAGAATGAATTGTTGCGTATGGTATGAATTATTTTTAAATTTGAAAAAAAAATCAATGTTTACGAAACTTTATACATTTAAATTGTCTTTGTCACAGAATTTTTAATAAAAATAAAATTTTAAAAATGCACCAATGAATAAAAACAGATGTAGATAGTCACTCTATTAACAACGTAAATTATAGACAGAAAATGTTTTTTCTAAGCGACCTAGGCTAAACCAAAAAAACAAAAAAAATTTTACACAGAAAAATCCTTATATATACCAAAAAAGGACCATTTTCTTGTTCAGTACACAATTCGACTCATTATGCAATGACAGAAAAAAACAATACGTCGTTATTAAGTTATAACACAATAAGTTACAATCATTATAAAATCAACTTTACTCTGACTCATTTTGTTTAGATTATTTGTGGTTTAAGATATAAAAAGAGTCACAGTTA
Source organism: Microlaimidae sp. YZB2_3 (assembly GCA_030248175.1). Lineage (NCBI taxonomy): Eukaryota > Metazoa > Nematoda > Chromadorea > Desmodorida > Microlaimidae > Microlaimidae sp. YZB2_3. Next base: position 7,861 of record JASAMX010035163.1, on the reverse strand, counting down.
TGAGCATTTAACGACGCTTTTGACTCATTGTGTCTGGGAAAAACAATAACGCCCACGGCTTTATTCGGACTTTCTTGGAAGCACGAAACTTCCGTTAAATTAACGGAAGTAGATATAAAGGGTTTACAGCAAAATAAGTCGGAATAAACATAAAATATACGTTACTGTGACTTATTAAATTTGTAGAATTTTAAAGGTCAAAGAAGTCATAGTTACGCGTACTTTGTATTTTTTTAAATGTAAAAACGTCAAAATTATGAGTTAAAAGTTTAAATGTTTATTAAGTTGAACCCAGGTATCGATGCACAATACAACTAACGCGACAACTTTTATAACTAAAGCTAAAGTCTTCCAGGCTGAAATTAAGGGCGTAACCTCTCTCCGCCAGGAAGAAATAAACAATTAACATGTGAGCAAGAAAAATAAAACAAAAATCTCAGCGGTTATGTAACCAATTATTATTTAGATGCGTCATGTGTTTCTCTGCACGTCATATTTTCTCAAAAAACGAGTGGTTACTTTACCACTCATCTATTTTCACCCTGATAGAATTTATCTTTAGTCATCATAAAAATTAAAACACATAATACGAACAGATTATAAAATTTGGGCATTTAACTTTAAATAAAATAATTAAACATTTTGTAAGAACTGCCATAGAATGCGGTAAAAGAAATGATATGCATTAGATACAAAGTAGGAATTATAAAGCTACGGTATTCAATTTTTGACGAAATACTTTAACGTTTTTTGCAGAAACTACATCAGAAGGCAATGCGTTCCATGCTTTAACTGTTCTGGTTGAAAAAAAATATTTATAGCAATTTAGAGAGCACTTTGGTAAAATTATGACGTTTCTGATTCATTCTGTTATGGTGACGAAGGTGTGATATTTTGCTTAACACAACAACAACGCAAATCACGCGTATGTAGTTAAGGAGTGGGTGTTTTTTTGAAAATTTAATGTGTTTAATCTTCATCAATTTATTTTGACAAAGGTATGAAAAGATCATGACAATTTAGCAACATTTTTTATTAAATAAAATAACGGAACACACGAAGTTTATAAAAAAAGGAAAAGTAGATTATTTTCATAATGGAACGCATTGTTTTTTTTTAAACAAACAATATATCAGCCGCTTTGTTTATTTATAAAAATAAAAGCGGAAAATTTTCTTGCACTATAGTTTTTTTTAATTCACTTTTCATTTTTTCACTTTAGCTTAGACAAAAATTTCCGCTTACCGGAAAGCCGTAAGCATAAAGCTTTTATCCGTCAAAAAATTTAAAAAAATTGGAGCGGCCAAACTGGACACTTGAAGCCGAAAGTAAAAAATGGTTTGAATTTAGGTTTACACTTAGCCTTAAGGTTCATGCTTTGGACAAAGTCCAAAGGACAAAAGTCCTTTGGACTTTGTCCAAAGGACAAACATAGCGTCAAAACGTGCTTTGGACTTTGTCCTTTGGACTTTGTCCTTTGGACTTTGTCCTTTGGACTTTGTCCTTTGGACTTTGTCCTTTGGACTTTGTCCAAAGGACAAAGTTCAAAGGACAACGTCTTCATACTTTTTGTCCTTTGGACTTTGGATCTTGTCCTTTGAACTTTGTGCAAAGGACAAAATTCAAGTAGCATTCATACTTCGTCAAAGGACGTTTTGGCTTGTCCAAAGGACCTTTCGGTTTTTCTAAAATTGTCCTTGGGACTTTGACCAAAGGATGTTTTGTCATAAGTATGAACCAGCCTTTAGGCATAGGTTTTAGTGATTTCAAACGCTCGCTTCCATAGTTGGGCAGCCTTCCGAATCTTGAGGGGTATACCCGACCCCCAAAATTTTTTGGGGATGTCCCAAAATTTTTTTTGTGGTATACCTAAAATACTCCATTTTTGGCGTTTTTAGTACTGGAACCCTCCAAGTTTTAGGGGAGGGGGGGTCCAGGGTACCCCCAAATTTTAGAAGGGTGTCGGCTATAATCGGGATTTTTTTGAGGGGGGTATAACCCCCCTTGCCCCCGCTGCAACAACCTAAAATCTTATCACGGGTTGTCTGCTAGCGTGTTCTTGATAATTCAGCATAGAAAAAAACCTATTTTTATTAAGTTTGATATCGTTTTGCTTTTAATTAAAACACTTAAAATTATTACTAAAAAACTAAAACTCCTTACGATTTATAGAAAAGTTATTTTAGCAAATTCATTTATCGCCTAAATCATGGGTGGCGCGGGAGCGCCACGGGGCGATTTAGCCCCGTGGCGCCGCGCCAACCATAATTAGAGAACGTGGGTAAATTTTGAAATTCAGAACCTTCTTCTTCTTCTTCTTCTTCTTATTATTATTATTATTCCAACGCTCCATCCTTAAAAGCGATATTCCTCATTCGTTATTGGTTGATCAAAAATAAACATGGGCTCATAAGAAAGAAGAAGGAATTACGCAACTTTCTTAGGAAGCACTTTTTTTGATTTAGGTCCTTGTTATCGATTTATTGATCAAAATAAAAAATTTGAAAAATAGACAAATAAAAACTCCCAACCGCACAATAACAGCCTTTTGGCAACAATAAGGATTGTACAGAGCAGACAACCAACATCCCCTCATAAAAACCGCACAAAAAAAGCAGACGGGTTTTAATTGGTGGCAGAAACGGAACCAAATCCCAGCGCCATCTGCTTCAACCGCGCGGAAATCCGCGAAAACAACAAAGTACTTTTTTTAATTCTTGCATTACTTATGACAAAATTAATTCAAAGTTTTATTTATTAAAAAATAATAATAAGCGACGGTGGCGCGGGAGCGCCACGCGCCGGTAGGTAAACATCGGTGGTGCGGGGGTGCCACACTGCAATTTAACCCACCGCACCGCACCAACTATACTTAGAGAACGTGAGTAAATTTTGTAATTCATTTCATCATCTTCTTATTATTATTATTTTTACTGTAGAATTATAATTGCAATCATTGGCGCACGGCATCGCGCGAACTATATTTAAAGAACGTAGGTAAAATTTGTCTGGAGCGCCACTGCACCGCACTAACTATAATTAAACAACGTGGGTAAATTTTGTAATTTAATATCATCTTCTTCTTCTTATTATTTTTTATTTAAAAAATTATATCTTGGCAACGGAATGATTATAAACATATGTCATTGCACAGCTAAAACTATAGTTTATTAGGCTATTTTTTTAATTTAATTCAAAAAAGTGGTAGACTAGCTTTGAAAAATGCTCTAAGAATAGAGCAGGAAAAAGGGGCGATTTTTCCCCGGGCGTATGTTTAGACAGAAAAGATGGGGACTAGTCTGAGATGGACATTATGTGGACTATAGAAAATTTGCATTTGGTTTGGGCAGCTGCTCACCAAATAAAAATTTCTACCACACGATAATGATTTGTTTATATATTGATCTAATCACACAGCACTGTTGCATTTTTTTAGTTTGATGAAATGTCAATTGAAAAAATTATACTCACAGCAATCTTTGACAAGCGCGAAATCGCCACTTTTTCAAATTTATAGCTGTTTCTTACACATACAAATATAACCTTCTAATTGAAAAAGTGGCGATTTCGCGCTTGTCAAAGATTGCTGTGAGTATAATTTTTTCAATTGACATTTCATCAAACTAAAAAAATGCAACAGTGCTGTGTGATTAGATCAATGTATAAACAAATCATTATCGTGTGGTAGAAATTTTTATTTTGTGAGCAGCTGCCCAAACCAAGTGCAAATTTTCTATAGTCCACATAATGTCCATCTCAGACTAGTCCACATCTTTTCTGTCTAAACATACGCCCGGGGAAAAATCGCCCCTTTTTCCTGCTCTATTCTTAGAGCATTTCTCAAGGCTAGTTATAGTGATGTTTCCAAGAGCTCCGCTTCCAGGATCTGAGAAGCAAATCCTGGAGCACCTTTATAAAAAAATTTTGCTAATAATTAAAGAGTGATGATATAGATTGTTTTGTAAAATTTTTATACTATAGATTGTTTTGTAAATTTTTTGTAAACTAAACTTTTTTCAAAACTTTTTTAAAACAATAAATTTGGTCCTAAAAATGCAGATAGAGCAACTTTAAATGTATTTCAAGCTTAAATGTGAGGTACCAAGTCAAACATTTTGTCTTCGATTTTGATTATTTTTTGTGAAAACCTTACCCCTGCCCCCAATAACCCACAAAATTTTTTTATCAAAATATCTCCAGTGATTCAGGAGTTGGCAATTTTTTTGCTAAAAATAGCAAACGACGACAGTGATTTGATTATGTTTGCTTAACATTTTAGCCGTACTTTGTATTTTTATCATAAAAATCGCCGGTTTTTTAAACGGGAAACGCACTATCTCAACAAATACTGCACCAATCTTAGCGATCAAGATATCAAATTAAAGTAGAAATTAGCCGCTTTTGTTGAGTTCATTTTTTGTATTTTAAATTTTAATACATATTGAGCAATGTTTCAAAGACAGAAATTTCGAAAAACGCCATTTTTGGAGGGTTAAACAAAATCGGAGACAAAAAGTTTGACGTGGTGCCGCACCTTTAAATAAGCTTAAAATTTTTCATTTATAGGGCGGAGCTTTAGAGCCCTCCCCGCCTTAAAGGAAAAGAGCTCCGGAACATGATATTGGAGAGTGGGAATATTACTAATATATATGATTAAAAATAACAAAACAAAAATTTTAAAGGCAACCAAGTGTTTTAATGTCACACACAGAAGACCTTATTTCTAAAATGTCCCCCAGAATAAGTGATTCATTTTCACTCACGACACCCTATCATGTCTCCGTTGAGCTCAATTCGTTTGATTGAACGGATCACGCTCACAACTAATTGGGCGAGTTTTGCCGCTCATTGGAGCCATATCCTCTCACAACCTATTCACAAACGTATTTTGGTTTTCAACTCGTGATAAATTCCGCTCGTCAGGTTTGTAAAACAAATCCAGGCATTGAGGAAAAAAGCTTTGGATCCCTTATTGTTTCCTTTAGTAAACAAACCTTAATATTACACTACAAATATTGGGCGGAAAACATGTTTTTTTGAAACCGGGAAAACTCAGCGCAAAACTCAGATTATATAACATGAATGCACCTTATTCATTAAAGCTGTTTTAAAGAAGCTTTTTTATGAATCAAAATTCTTATATTGCGCAAAACGATATTCCTCTATTCCAATATTCATTCAATACAAAACACTCTTATTTCAAACTTAATATTTGAACTTGTTTGCACCAACATATCTAAAACTTGAATTTGTATATGACTAAACTATCTTGAGCCTTAAATCTCACGAAATTTAGTTTAAATTTTTTCAGCTCAACACATTTGAAAAAATTAATGTATTATTATTTTTAGTGCCTCAAATTTATAAAAAGGCGGAGCCAAGGTTGTTTTTTTGAGCTGTCCTATTTTTATGCTATATGTTATTTGCTTGAAAATTAGAAAATAATGCTAGTGACTATTTTTTTATTACGCGTGTTTTTTTTGCGGGAATGGGACTTCCCTTAAAGGCAGAGGCTAACTTTACAAAATTATCGGCTAAAACTGACTATAAAAATACTAATTTTATTGAAAACGGTTGAGAAAGTTAAATATAAAACGTTAAATGCAATAGGTTAAAAACGTTTGCCAGCAATTCCGTGTGTAAACAAATCACGCACTGGCGGAAAAAAAATGTCGGAACTCAAGTTGTTTCGTTTTCTGTAGTAAACGATTCTTAAAATAAAAAAATAAAAATAAATAAAAAAAATATATTTTGTCACGTGAACACAAAGACAGGAAAAATAAATAAATATTAAAATCGTAAATATTGGGTGGAAAACATGTTGTTTTTTTGAAACTCGTAAAACTCAGATTATATAGCATGATTGCACCTTATTCATTAAAAGCTGTTTTAAAGGAGCACTTTTATGAATTAAAATTCATATATTGCCCAAAACGATATTCCTCTGTGTATTTACTTGATACAAAATACATTTACGCAATAAAAATACACCGCATTTTAACAATTTTCATGTATTATTAGTTTTCGTGCTACAAATTTATAAAAATGGGTAAAATTATATAATTTTTCTAAAAAAAAAAACTTTAGCTTTGGAGTGGTGATAAGGTTTGTGGATCTCCTCTGTTTTGATGCTTTAAGACCATTTTTTTATTGTGTGTGTTTTCTCCGTGGGGATGGGACTTTTCTCAAAGTATGGGCAGAGGTTAACTTTTCAGTTGCACGGCTAAAACTGATTATAAAAATACTAAATCTGACTAAAACGGTAGAAACAAATTTATAAAACTTCAAATGTAACTGGCGTGAAAAATAAAGAAGTTTTATTTTCATTACAAAAACGAATTTTCAATAAACCTGACTGCTCTTAGTTTTTGTTTGCGTGCGGAGAATTTTTAATTTAGACAGGGTAAGTTTTTGCGTTCGGACAGTGTGTGTAAGTTCGGACAGTTTTTTTGCATATACGTTGAGTAGCAAGCCACCTGCAATATGTGCAAAATGCATTATATTTATTGTTTCTTATAATTCAATGTTGGAATAAAAATATCGTGGTAAATAAAATGTGTTGCGTCAAAATGCGAGACCTATGCATTTAGCGTTTTATATACTATTTTTATCAGCTGTTTTCAACAAGATTTTGTGTTTTTATACACGATTTCAGCTGTACAAGCAGTTATTGAATTTTATCTTTTCGTTCATTTATCTATTTTTATGCTATAAACTGTAAGCTTGAGAATTACAAAACACTTCTATTAACTATTTTCTTATTCTGTGTGTGTGTGTGTTTCTCCGCGGGGACAGCACTTCTCACAAAATATCGACAGGAGGTAAATCACGATTGCACGTATAAAAATACTGAGTAACTGTAAAAGTAAAATTAGCTAAAATACTAAATTTTGTTGAAAACGACCGCGAAAACTGGAATGTAAAACAATAGGGTAACTGACTTAATTTCGGCCACGCCTTAATTTCGGCCACCAATTTAGGGTGTTAGAAAATTGGCTTATTTTTAAAACACAAAAGAATTAGCACAAAAGTAACTGGATTAATGTTGAATAAAGTGTTTTTGGCAAAAGTTTTTTTATTTTTATTATTCTACATTATCAACATTTTCATACAAAAAGTGAATTTTTTATGATTTTCTTAATTTTTGCTTTGTGTTTAAACTGCATCATATTTAGAACGAAGAAATATATAACCTTAAAATATCTTCTATTTAAGGCTCAAAATTGTTAATTTTCATTTTTTGATATTTTCTTCAAAATTATTTTGCAATGCGTTTAACTAACTGCGCATTTTAAGATTCCGTTAATTTCGGCCACCTTAAAATTTAGGTGAAAGAACCTGCCGTTTTTTTGCTGTTTTTAAATATCATTGTACTACCGTATTTATAAAGAATTTTTGTTGCTCGTTTGACTTTGTTTTGACGTTTTTAAGCCAAAAATAAAAATTGAACAAAAAATACAAGTTATTAAAACTTGTTTTTTTAAAGTTTTGACATAATTATTTAAAGTCTTGCTAATAACTATTAAAGTTCGCAAACAGGAAAAATTAAGTTATATGTACCAAGAACAATACCTAAGGGTAAATTTGCAACCTTTAGAAATTTTTATTGTTCGTTTAAGCAATAGTTATGGCCAGTTTTTTTTAGGTGGCCGAAATAAATGGCACGCGCCTTAATTTCGGCCACTTTAAAAAAAAAGTTTAAACCTTCACTGATTTTTAAGTGTAACAGAAATATTCAAATTTTGCATTGGAATAACAAATATAGCTATTGTTTGATTTTTAGGCCGAATTTCAGCTTAATTAAAAAAGCCAGAAAAAACTTATTCAAAAAAATAAAAAAAGGTGGCCGAAATTAAGTCAG
>JASAMX010035161.1:0-10775 GCA_030248175.1 Microlaimidae sp. YZB2_3 | reverse complement strand
ACAATATTTTGTTCTGCCCTGCGACTTTTTACACAAATTTGCAATTATTTGATTGAGATTTAAAAGTTTATCGTTTTTTATATAAATAATTCTATCAAATTTGGCTTTTTATATCTTTTCTTATCGTTTAATGAAATTTTAACACACTTAGCCCCAGGTATACGGAAACCTACTGTAATTTGTAATACGGAAACCTACTGGTAATCTGTAACACCGAGCTAGCCCGAGGATTATCCCTCTGTGTGAATTCCGGCCTAGCTAACTGCGCAGTTAAAATATTTTTTTATAACAAACATTTATTGTTTTTAATTTTTAAAATACTTATAATGTTCTTAATATAATTCAATATAATTAACGTTAAATACAACATATAGCATACTTTTTTAAACTATATTTGACGGTGCAAGTCCCATCATACGGTGCAAGTCCGATCAAAAATCGGTTTAAAAACTCACTTGATAAAAAGTGGTGAAAAACATGTTTCTCTAGGTCAACTTTAAATATGTGTTCCATTTTCGGGCATTAAAAACGGATTAAACTACTAATAAAGGAAATAAATGATGTTTTGTAGCCTAAGGGAAGCTAGGGGGGTGGTTACCTGGGGTAAATCCAATTTTGAATTCTGGGAGGGCGTCCCCCCTAGCTTTATAGGGAGGGTTTTACCCGGGGGTGCAAAATTTTGAGTTTAAAGTTGTTCTTTTTGAAAAGAATCTGCTTTAATTAATTTAATTAGATTTTAATATCTTGTTTTTAATTAACTAAATATTTCATGTAATTTATGTGTTTTTTTATCTATTGTTAATAAATTTGTATAGGGTTTTTTTGGGGTTTTTTTTGTAAAAGTTAATTGAACAAAATTGGTGTTTTTAGAGTTTAAAATACAATTTCAAAATTTGTTTTTGAATGGGATTTTTTTAGGTTTTTTTGGAAAAAAATATCTGGAAAAGTTGATTTTTTGCAAGGTTTTAGGCCAAATTTGTACATTTTTGGTATGGGTTTTTTTTTGGGTTTTTTTTCTAAATTTTAGGGTTTTTTGGGGTTTTTTTGGCTTTTTTGGGGATTTTTTAAAAAAAAATCTGGAAACCCTGACTGTAAATTCGGTTCCGAGCAATCTCCCAACAAAAAGGGTGAATCTCCCAACTGTGGAATCTCCCAACAGTTTGTGGAAAGTCCCAACAGAATCAAAAAATACGTTTGCAACAAACACCATTTTATTTTTTAGTCAATTAACACTATAATTAATAAAAATATAGCATTAAATACGGAAAACTCGTCTTTTGGATGTGATTTTGTAAATGCACTTTTCAAAAGACAAGTTTTTCCTATTTTTCGAATAAAACAATCTATTGAAAACCTTTTTTATCTAAGCCTAAGCAAAAGCCAAAAATCAAGCAAAATTTTTATCATGGTAAACTTTTATTAAATTTTTTATTCAAAAAACTGAGTACCTAAGCCTAAACAAAACCTAAAAATCAAGCAAAATTGTATTATGGTAAATTTGTATTTAATGATGCTTTTTAAACTGAAGAGTAAAAACTTTATTTTTTTCCTAAGCCTAAGCAAAACCCAAAAATCAAAAAAAATTCTCATTGGGGTGGAAACTTGCATTTTTGAAAGTACGTTTACAAAATTGCATAATTCCATTTATCATTCATTTAATGCATTTATTTTATTTTTGTTTAAAATTATCGTGTTTAACACCGGTTTTGCAAACGTATTTCTAATATTTGAACTGTTGGGAGATTCATCGATTGGTTGGGACTTTCCACGTTGGGACTTTCCTCAGTTGGGACTTTGCCCGATACCGTAAATTCCACCGACACCGACACCGACCAAAATCTACCGTAATCTACCGTAATTTTTAGTATTATACAAATTTCAACCTAAGCCTAAGCCTAAGCGTAACCTGCACATCAATATATAATTTGCGTAAGTTTGAGGCGGTGTCAGTGTCGGTGTCGGTGGAATTTACAGTTTTTGTTACTAAAAATTTTCCTAAGCAACCTAAGCAAAACCTTGAAATCAAGCTAAGTTTAATGTCTTGTTTGATTTTGAGGTTTTGCTTAGGTTGCTTAGGAAAACTTTTTGTTTTTTTGTTTGATTTTGAGGTTTTGCTTAGGTTGCTTAGGAAAACTTTTTGTTTTTTTTTAGACAAAAAATTTTTGGTAACAAAAGCGGCTTTCACTCCTTGGTCGGTGTAGTCGGTCCGTCGGTGTAGTAGGTGAGTAGGTGTTTTTTAGTGCTTGCCGTGGGCGTTTGCTATTCTCAGTAATAGTAATCTTCAGTAATTCTCAGTAACGACTTCAGATTCTTAAATTTTACCTTCGCATCTGTTTTTTAACCTAAGCTTACGTGTTCCTAAGCCTAAGCAAAACCTAAAAAAACAATCTAAACTTTTACTGCGCTGTTGTTTGATAAGTTTAGCTTGTTTTTTTAGGTTTTGCTAAGGCTTGGGAACACGTAAGCTTAGGCTTTTGGAAGAAGGCTAAGGTTGTTTTTTTTTTAGGTTTTTTAGGCTTAGGAACATGCAAGCTTAGGTTAGGAAACAGCTGCGGGGGTTAAATCTGCAGAGATAATTCTTGCTAGCCGCTAAGATTGGTCATTACTGAGAATTACTAAGAATTACTGAAGATTACCATTACTGAGAATAGGAAACGCCTTGCCGTGAATCTTGGCTAACCAAGAACGTCGATAATATAGACGCCCATGGGTCCATAGAGTCCATTTGTTGGAAGTCCATTAGCTAACTCGGTTTTACTGGCAAGCACTAAAAGACACCTACTACACCGACGGACCGACCGAGGGGTGAAAGCCTCTCTTGTTTGAGGTTTTGCTTAGGTTGCTTAGGTCCGTCAGTGTAGTGTAGTAGGTGTAGTAGGTGTAGTAGATGTCTTTTAGTGCTTGCCGTTTTACTAGACTATTTGTACTCGACAGCTGTGAACCGACCACTCCGACTACACTGACTTATGTAAGCCTACGCGTTCCTAAGCCTAAGCAAAGCCTAAAAACAAACCTAAACTTTAACAAATAGCTGCGCTAAGAAAGTTTAGGTTGTTTTTAGGCTTTGCTTAGGCTTAGGAACGCGTAGGCTTACATAAGTCAGTGTAGTCGGAGTGGTCGGTTCACAGCTGTCATGTAAAAATAGTCGAGTAAAATCGAGTTAGCCTGAATCTTTCTTTGTGAGTCTTACATTACTAGCAGATTTTTACCAGCGGTGTCCGGAAAAAATGGTGTCCGGAAATTTCGTCTTCTACATCTCGTCTTTCAACATCTCGTCTTCTACATCTCGTCTTTGGAAAACTCGTTTTTTAAACATCTCGTCTTCGGAAATAACTCGTCTTTTGGATGCGATTTTGTAAACATACTTTCAAAAATATGAGTTTCGACCTCAATGATAAAATATTTTCTTTGATTTTTGGGTTTTGCTTAGGCTAAGGAAAAAAATAAGGTTTTTACTCTTCAGTTCAAAAAGCATCATTAAATACAAATTTACCATTATAAAGTAAATTTACCATGATAAGGTTTATTGCTTGATTTTTAGGTTTTGCTTAGGCTTAGGTTCTCAGTTTTTTGAATAAATCATTTAAGAAAAGTTTATCATGATAAAAATTTTGCTTGTCTTTTGGTTTTTGCTTGAGCTTAGGTAAAAAAAGGTTTTCAATACATTGTTTTAGTCAAAAAATAAAAGAAACATGTCTTTTGAAAAGTGCGTTTACAAAATCACATCCAAAAGACGAGTTTTCCGAAGACGAGATGTTTAAAAGACGAGTATTCCGAAGACGAGATGTTTAAAAGACGAGTTTTCCGAAGACGAGATGTTTAAAAGACGAGTATTCCGAAGACGAGATGTAGAAGACGAGATTTTGAAAGACGAGATGTAGAAGACAAAATTTCCGGGAACCGGAAAAAATGCCTTCTGCAAAATATCTTCCCGAAATCCACCGACTCCGACTTCGACTCCGCCTCAAATTTCTGTAAACTATATATGGATGTGCAGGTTAGGCGGAATTAACAGAATCTCGCACAAAATAAACCAATTGTTTTTTTTAAAATCAATTTAGCTCTTTTTACGTGTAATTTTTTAGAAATTAATAATTTTTAACTGCATTACACTATAAAAACATTAAATTAAGTTTTAAAACGATAAAATTACCAGATTTAAAAAGGAATATAATTAATTAATCTTGAGAAACTGATTAACTTCCAATTATTGACAAACTTCCAGTCTGGTGCAAAAACATGATTGCAAAAGAAGATTCGTGATTTGATTTGTTTGATAAATGATTTTCATGTGAATATAGGGTTTGGTTAAGGGTCAAGATTCACGGTTTTGGTTTTTAAATTGAAACATTTGTTAGGATAAATATCAAAGATGTTTTATGTTAGAAAATTTAGCAAAAAAAAATTTAAGACAAAGAAACATTATTTTTCCTAAGCCTAAGAGAAACCAACAAATCAAAATAAAAATTTTAAAAATAAAGCTTAAAAGCAATTAAAATTCCGAATAGTTTACTGCTTAAATATAATAATATTTATTTCCAAGGATATTGTGCCGAAAAGATTTTTTCCGGACACCAAAAGGTTTTAAAAGTATTGTAGAAAGCTTTAAAAACTTTTAGGGTAACTGACTTAATTTCGGCCACGCCTTAATTTCGGCCACCAAGTTAGGGTGTTAGAAAATTCGCTTATTTTTAAAACACAAAAAAACTAGCACAAAAGTAACTGGATTAATGTTGAATAAAATGTTTTTGCAAAAATTTTTTATTTTTTTTATTCTACATTATCAACATTTTCATACAAAAAGTGATTTTTTTATGATTTTCTTAATTTTTGCTTTTTGTTTAAACTGCATCAAATTTAGAACGAAGCAATATATAACCTTAAAATATCTTCTATTTAAGGCTCAAAGTTGTTAATTTTCATGTTTTTATATTTTCTTCAAAATTATTTTGCAATGCGTTTAACTAACTGCGCATTTTAAGATTCCGTTAATTCCGGCCACCTTAAAATTTAGGTGAAAGAACCTGCCGTTTTTTGCTGTTTTTAAATATCATTGTACTACCGTATATATAAAGAATTTTTTTCGCTCGTTTGACTTTGTTTTGACGTTTTTTAAGCCAAAAATAAAAATTGAACAAAAAATACAAGTTATTAAAACTTGTTTTTTTAAGGTTTTGACATAATTATTAAAAGTCTTGCTAATAACTATTAAAGTTCGTAAACGGGAAAAATTAAGTTATATGTACCAAGAACAATACCTAAGGGTAAATTTTCAACCTTTAGAAATTTTTATTGTTCGTTTAAGCAATAGGTATGGCCAGTTTTTTGTAGGTGGCCGAAATAAATGGCACGCGCCTTAACTTCGGCCACTTTAAAAAAAAGTTTAAACCTTCACTAATTTTTAAGTGTAACAGAAATATTCAAATTTTGCACTGGAATAATAAATACAGCTATTGTTTGATTTTTAGGCCAAAATTTGGCTAGATTGAAAAAGCCAGAAAAAACTTATTCAAAAAAATACAAAAAGGTGGCCGAAATTAAGTCAGTTACCCTAAAACTCAAAATTTGGCCAATTTCCGTGATATATTGCATGAAAATTACGTAATTTAATAATTACCACTGACAAAATTTTCATAATGTTAAAAACTACGGTAAATTACGGTAGATTTTGGACGGAGTCGGAATCGGAGTCGGTGAAATTTAGTGTTTGCCGAATCTTTCTTTGTGTGTCTTAAATTACCAGCAGATTTTTTTTCTCTTACTTTACCAGCGGTGTCCGGAAAAAATAACTTCTGCAGAATATTTTCCCGAAAAAATATTTTCTTTCAGCAGTAAATTATTAAGTATTATTAAAAACTTTTAAAGCTTTTTTTAAACTTTTTTATGTTGTTTTAGCTTGATTTTAAGGTTTCGCTTAGATTTAGGAAAAAAAAGTTTTCTTTAGTTAAGAATTTAAAAGTCTTTTAGAAGATATTCTTTCCGAAAATATTTTGCAGAATGTATTTTTTCGGGCGCCTTGCCAGCAAGGCCGGAATTCACAAAGCGGGGTATACACCGTGTATGTGTATCCGGTGTATACACCGTCTAAACTACGGTATATTTAGGGGCTATCACGGTGTTAACTTGTCCAGATTAACCAACACCGTGCTAGCCCCCAAATATACCGTAGTTTACACGGTGTATACACCGGATACACATACACAGTGTATACACCGTGTTTTCGCGGCTTTGTGAATTCCGGCCCAGCAGTCTCACTTTGCTATCAAGAGTCTCATTTTGCCATTACGGAGTCTCACTTTGCCATCGTCAATAAAAAACGTACACGTTGCAAAAATACATTTTCAATACGTTTAATAAAGCATTTTTACAAAAAAATGGATGTAATTAACTTATTAATGTTCTTATAAATAAAAAGTTTTAGCTAGCAACAAAATAGTGTCCAGAAGTTTTGTCTTCTATAGGCACCTTGCACTGGAACTCGTTTTATACATGAAGTATGCAATATACATAAGCGTCATCATAATGGATAATTACCGTATCTCCTACTTATCTTTCGTAGTATGCAGATCAACCGATCGAAAGCGCGCGAAATTTCGATCGGTTGATCTGCATACTACGAAAGATAAGTAGGAGATACGGTAATTATCCATTATGGTGACACTTATATATATTGCATACTTCATGTATAAACCGAGTTCCAGTGCAAGGTGCCTATATTTCGTCTTTAAACATCTGGTCTTCTACATCTCGTCTTTGGAAAGTTTGTCTTTTAAACATCTCGTCTTTGGAAAACTCGTCTTTTGGATGCGATTTTGTAAACGTATTTCAACCAGGCGAGTTTCCACTCAAACCTATAAAGTTTTGCTTGATTTTTAGGTTTTGCTTAGGCTTAGGAAAACAATAAAGTTTTTACCCTGCAATTCAAAAAGCACACTATTAAATACCTAATATTATCATTTTGGATATTATTTATTAAATATTATCATTTTGGCGTTTTAAAATCATTTTTAATGATTTATTTCTGTGAAATGACCTATTTCTGTGAAAACTATGTTGATGGCAAAGTGAAACCGACGTGATGGCAATGTAAGACACCTATTTGTGCCGGAATTCACAAATCCGGGTATACACGGTGTATACCCCGTGTGTGTGTACCTGGAATATACTCCGGGGTAAACTACGGTATACTCGGGGGTTTACTAGGAGTAAGTTAATCCGGACAAATTACAGTAGTTTTCCATATACCCCGGGCTAAGTATGTTAAAATTTCATTAAACGACAAAAAAAATATAAAAACAAAATTTAGAGGAATTATTTGTATAAAAAACTAATAAACTTTTAAATCTCTATTAAATAATTGCAAATTTTTTAAAGTGGTAAAACAAAATATTGTGAATATGTCTTAAATAAGGAATTTTTCGACCAAAAAAAATTTGTATGTATGCAAAGTGGGACGTAATCTTCTGGTTCCCGGAAATTTCGTCTTTTACAATTCGTTTTTCAACATCTCATCTTCTACAACTCGTCTTTGGAAAGCTCGTCTTTTAAACATCTCGTCTTCGGAAAACTCGTCTTTTGGATGCGATTTTGTCAAGGTACTTTTTAAAAAACGAGTTTCTTGTATTTTGCGACTTAAACAATGGATCAAAATTTTTTTCTTTAGCCTAAGCTAAACCTAAACATCAAGCTAAATGTTACCATGACAAACTTTTATTTAATGATTTGTTTAAAAAAACTGCGAACCTAAGTCTAAGCAAAACCTAATAATTAAGCAAAACTTTATCTTAGTAAATTTGTATTTAATAGTGTGCTTTTTGAATTAAAGAGTAAAAACCGTATTTTTTCCTGAGCCGTAGCAAAACCTAAAAATCAAACAAAATTTTATCGTTTGGAAGAAAACTCACCATTTTGAAAATGCGTTTACAAAATCGCATCCAAAAGACGACTTTTTCTTTTCTTTTTTCTTTTCTTTTTTTTCATCAACAACATCAAATCTGCGACTTAATCGCCGCCAACATAAACTACAATTCTAACAAAATATCAACGAACATAGCTATCTGAAATGACTTTAAAGGCTCAAAAAGAGCGCTTATTTAAGTCAGTTTTAAAACTTTTCTTGAATGCATCCAAAGAATCGACAGTTACTTGAGATGGGAGTAGATTGTTCCAAGGTATAACCACCCTATTTGCAAAAGAAAATTTCCTTGCATTAATTTGGCTTTCTTCAACAGCCAATTTAAAGGGATGACCACGGGTGGGCTGCAGGTTAAACTTAAAAAAATCATTGGCTTGCAAATTGTTTAAGCTATGTATAATTTTAAAGCACTCATATAAATCAGTTTTGTCTCTTCGGTCCTTTAATCTTTCTAAACCTAGGTAATCCAGTCTTTGTTCATAACCAACAGGTAACAACTTGCATTTATAAAACAACCTCCTAGTGAAATTTTGTTGCACTTTTTCCAAAATGTTTATATCTTTTTGTAAATAAGGATTCAAACTGCACTAGCGTACTCCAGAATTGGTCTAACATAGGACTTATACGCTCTGAGAAGATTATTTCTAGAGTTTGAATTGAATGTTCTAAAAATTAGTGATGTCACTCTCATTGCTTTTTTTGCTGTGATTTCACAGTGTTTAGAGAATTTCATATCATGAGATATATAAACACCTAGGTCACGCACCAATTCTGTAGTTGCAAGTACATTATTACCAAGCTTATATTTACAAATTAACTCTTTGCTATGATTTTGAATATGAAGAACTTCACATTTATGATCTGATAATTGCAATTGCCAGTCTTGTGACCAGCTGTATATTCTATCTAAATCTTTTTGAAGTCTTAAGGTTTGAATGTGGTAATCTTTAGATGAAGATTTTGCAAACAACTTTATATCATCTGCAAAGAGTCTAATTTGTGAGTACTTAACACAATCAACAATATCATTAATATAAATAAGAAAAAAATGGACCCAAAACAGAACCCTGAGGAACTGAATTTTTTACAGGAAATGATTTGGATACTGAGTCATTAATTACCTACAACTCTAATTTCTCGCCCAACTAAAAATTTTTTATCCATTTTAAAAACTTACCAGAAACACCATATTTTTGTAGCTTATATAACAATTTTTAATGTGACACAGTGTAAAGAGTCTTGGCAAAATCCAAGTAAATGGCATCAATTAAAAGTTTATCTTTTAGTACCTGCGTCCACTCATTAAAAGTTTCCAACAGCTTTGTTATTGTGAAACTTTTTGCCTTAAAACCATGTTGAAACCTTGACAAAATGATATGGAAAAAGACTAGAAGTTCTTCTTTGACAAGCTGTTCCATTTGTTTACAAGAAAAAGAAGTAAGTAAAATTGGACGATAATTTTTTTAGGCTCTTGTTGCCTTTTTTAAACAGTAAGTTTAATAAAGATAATTTCCAATCAAGTGGTCTCCAAATTAATATCAAGAGATCTGAAAGATTATTACACCAAAGGTTCGCAAAAGCAAAAACTTTAGCCAAGAGTTTCGGCTCTCTTTTTTCTGTGGATTAAAAAGTAAGCTGGAAAGAATGGTCTTTTGGGGCTTTATGTTTGGTTGTGTTGTGTGGGGTTGGTGTGTGGGGGGAAAGTTAAAATGGATTAAAAGAATTTTAGTTGGGCAGGGAAATTAAAGTTGCTAATTAATGACTCAGTATCCAAATCAGCTTTAAAGCAGAATCCGCGCGCGCGAAGCGGGCTGTTAATTAAAGTTAGTCCTCAGTTCTGTTTTGGGTCCATTTCTTTTTCTTATTTATATTAATGATATTGTTGATTGTGTTAAGTACTCACAAATTAGACTCTTTGCAGATGATATAAAGTTGTTTGCAAAATCTTCATCTAAAGATTACCACATTCAAACCTTAAGACTTCAAAAAGATTTAGATAGAATATACAGCTGGTCACAAGACTGGCAATTGCAATTATCAGATCATAAATGTGAAGTTCTTCATATTCAAAATCATAGCAAAGAGTTAATTTGTAAATATAAGCTTGGTAATAATGTACTTGCAACTACAGAATTGGTGCGTGACCTAGGTGTTTATATATCTCATGATATGAAATTCTCTAAACACTGTGAAATCACAGCAAAAAAAGCAATGAGAGTGACATCACTAATTTTTAGAACATTCAATTCAAACTCTAGAAATAATCTTCTCAGAGCATATAAGTCCTATGTTAGACCAATTCTGGAGTACGCTAGTGCAGTTTGGAACCCTTATTTACAAAAAGATATAAACATTTTGGAAAAAGTGCAACAAAATTTCACTAGGAGGTTGTTTTATAAATGCAAGTTGTTACCTGTTGGTTATGAACAAAGACTGGATTACCTAGGTTTAGAAAGATTAAAGGACCGAAGAGACAAAACTGATTTATATGAGTGCTTTAAAATTATACATAGCTTAAACAATTTGCAAGCCAATGATTTTTTTTAAGTTTAACCTGCAGCCCACCCGTGGTCATCCCTTTAAATTGGCTATCGAAAAGCCGAATTAATGCAAGGAAATTTTCTTTTGCAAATAGGGTGGTTACACCTTGGAACAATCTACTCCCATCTCAAGTAACTGTCGATTCTTTGGATGCATTCAAGAAAAGTTTTAAAACTGACTTAAATAAGCGCTCTTTATGAGCCTTTAAAGTCATTTCAAATAGCCATGTTCGTTGATATTTTGTTAGAATTGTATTTCATATTGGCGGCAATTAAGTCGCAGATTCGATGTTTTTGATGAAAAAAAAGAAAAAAAGAAA